>JAGVSP010001820.1:0-36456 GCA_022494985.1 Micrasema minimum
TTGTCGCTTAAGAAACAACATTGTTTAGTAATTTTTATGAATTTTATTGGATATAGATTTATATCTACATCCATAGTGGTTTTATGTACCCAGAACTGTTTATTTTTGACTTATATGATATTGTTTCTTAACCTACGATTTCAGAATACTATCACAGAATAAAGGCAATATTTAGAAATGAATCGTGTATTCTTAAATTTAAGCTTATTTTTAAAATATTTTAGGGCAATGAAAAAGCACTATGTGATAAGTTTGTAGTTTAAAAATTAGTTCTTCTATCTCATTTTGTTGTTGGAAAACGAGCATTATATATATAGTATAGGTCTTAGCAATCTATAAAATTTGCAATTGTATATATTATTATCTAATGTGTACCTATTGATGCAATATGCATCTTTGTAAGACATGAAATGAAGATTGCATTATTTATAAATTGAAATAATACAATTTTTGAAAAAAATGCATAATATGGTGTAAGGTCAAATAATAATGTGGTACTGACTTAAAGCCTTTTTTTCGAATTAATGTATGTTAGGTTCGTTGATTACCTGATCATCTGATGTGATAAACGATAACTTATAATTAGTGACAAACAGAGATCCAAATCTTCCTTTTTGCTGCTCGCTGACGGGCGCAAACATCAACACATTGTGAGCAACTCCAATCACCAACTCTCCTATGGAACAACAACACAACACAATGAAACAAAACATCACCAAACAATACTGCAGTTCAAACAAACACAGAAAAAAGCATTAGAAATGTGTATTATCATTATTTCTCTTATCCACACCAAATGGTGCATAGATCACTGCATTGGTACATCAAGTGCAGCGTATTTTTATTATTTATTACATGAAGGCAAAACAATCAGGCCAACATTTAAATTGATGTTATTTTTAATATCTAATAGGGATTTTTTTTACTAGAAAAGAAACATTTGAGTTATTACGATACTCAAATATTATGATTTTGGGGTTGCTTTCAAATAGTTCGAACCTAGATACTCTAATCCAGATACCACTTGAACACAACCAGTAATCTATATCATCTAAGTACATGAAAAACTTGAATGTGACTTGAAAATGACTTATATTTTTAAAACAATTAAACAATTTAAAATTTAAGCCAACTAAAAGGAATATATTTTGTTTTATGACAGTTTATTTTGGATTATGATATTATTAGATGGGGTGGTGCTAACGACACTTTATTATATGGCGTTAATGTTGCTCAAAAATTCAAAATCAAAACAACCCTTAAAATCCCTATACAGACACCCTCAGAATACATATTTCAGACAATGACATCACTAGATCTTCAAAATATTTGGGGTGTGTTATAGTCCCTATGCTGAAAAAGATTAGTATTTTCAATAAACAATTTTTAAAAATTCATTTTCAGGTTTTACAACACAAAAATATGCATTGACATATTTTCATTTGTTTATTTTAGCATTTTTAGCTAGAAATAAAAATTATGATTGGTACATAAAAATTATAAATACAAAAACTACACACTTCAATAAGTAATAAAGGATTTAGTCAAGAGTATTCCTGCATGTTTTTTTTTCTATTTCTATAACCTATTTTTATTATTTCTGTTGAATAATTTTGGCTTAAATACTTTACATTTCTTTTAAATATAGTGAAATGTTTAATTTGGTTGATTCGGCATTCAATAATATAGTGATCTATCCTTAATGATTTTTTTACCTGAAAGTAACTTTGGTTTTAATTCTTCGATAGGAACATCGTTGCCATCATTAATCTGGAAAGTTAAAAATAAATATTGATATTTAAAAAATATTACATGCGATTAATATATATTAAATTGTTTTGCTGTGATATTTGGAGCATGAATGTTGTCCCTAATCAGATAATTACCTTGAAGGACGAGTCTTCAAGGCCCAAATAGCTTTTGAAGTTATGAACTAGCTTTCTTTCGTTCATGTTTACATTGGCTTCGGTCGCTGTTTCGGATAAATTATTTCAAATAAGGATAGGAATCCATCACTTTTTTACTAAATTTGTCATTTTTCGCGAATTTATTTCCCCGATAAACAATTTTCTAAACTCTTTAGTGGCAATTGGCAATAAACGAAAAATTGACAGGTAGATTCTCCGTATTTTGATGTCACACCCGTATTTGACAACTAAATATAATGAGGTCTTTTACGTATTAAATTTTTTAAAGATTATTCCCCAAAATTATTTAATATTATTGGTTTGAAGAATATAAGAAAATAAAACAGGAATTTATGTGAAAATATTGTAATTGTACAAATGTGACATTTCGTCAATTTAGGTTAATTCACGGTTAATTTGATGTTCATAAAATACATTTTCTATGGTTTGGTGTTCATGTATGTACACCACGAATGTCAACATTTCTTACAATAGTACTTATTCGTAGTATTATATTTTAGACGAAAGAATTAATAACAATACATTAATCTGCCATAATGTACGAATGTAAAACCTCTCAAGTACATGAAGAAGAAAAAAATTATGTCTCGTTAATTTTTTTACCAACCCGCTACTAAAAAAGGTCCAAGGTATCACACATGAAATATTCATATAAAAATCACATGGTAAGAGCTAGGCAAATTAGCAATGAACTTCTAAAACGTCCACTTCCAAAATTGTGATTTTAATTCATAAATATGGTTTTGTTCATATTGTTTTTCTTTATTTAAACATAAGTTTGTCATTTATAATTTTGTATGCGTGAAGACTGAAATATTTTTTTAATCAGTAGATCTTTTGGAACCCATCCGAAATGAAGAACGAGAATTAAGGGGAAAAAATGAGACAATAAATAGATAATTCTTTCCGACTGAGTTTATTAAACTACTCCGCTTGTCGCAAAACTTTAACTTGGAAAGAGATTTAGTTCTTTCTTTGTTTCCTTACCTTTCATTATAAGAGCTGAAAACAGCAATTTTTTGCGTACTATAATAAATGGAGGAGAACGAGGATTTCCGTCTTTCAGATTTCAAGATAAGGGAACGTTTACACGACGCAATTATAGGCAGGAGAAATTAACATTAAAAAATTCAAATTTGCATGAAATGTAAAATAAACTCGGAACGTGGTTTTAAGTGTTAAAATAACAATAAATTATAAAAATCAAAGATTAAATTTAACATTTCCTCGTATCTATAATGGCCTCTGGACCCAGTGAGTAGGTAATTGTAATCCTGGTACTTACCTAAGTACGTGAATCGTAAAGTATAAAAATTCAAATTAAAAAAATTGATGACTCAACTTGATAGTTTATATAATGTTTTATGTATTTTTGCAGGTCCGTAGGTTTCTGCCATAAAACGAAATTCATGAAAGTGTAACTATTTCTAATTCTCAAAAACACGTGTTTAAACTTTATCATCGGGAAACACCATAATGAGTAATTTTAAAAGGCGGGAACCATCAGCTGACGACGAAAAAGTAATTCAAGTACCTATGGCTGAAGAGCCAGCCGCATCATCTTTAGGTGCGGCCTTGCTATACATGGTGTAACAAAACGTGGTGTATTTTTTTTAAATTTATTTTATTCATAATTATACAAGATATTTTAGCATCCATAATATATAATATTGTATTATTATAAAAAGTAATATTACACATTCAACTCCAAATATGATGTAGATTCACCAGTTTTCGGGTTGTACTACGAGTTTTGTCACACCATGTATATACTTAACGAATTATTGGTAAAAATAAATAAAAAACACATATTAAATTAGTTTTTGCTCTCTATTTATGCAAAGTCTCCTCATTTTTTGTAGTTATTACCTATGTACCCACGTCATACGAATGATTTTCATTAGATCATTTTCCTCTTAAGGAAAATCACGTATCTGATATGATATAGTTTTTATTCTCAGAATAAAATGAGTAAGTTACAACGCAGAGAACCGTCAGCTCATGATGTGAACCTGATCCAAGAATGGCTGAAGAGTCAGCCTCATCTTCCTGATCACATGGGTAATATAATTTTGAATTTAACTTATAGTAAATCATAATGAAAGGTTAAATCATCGTTCCTTTTTGATTCCGTCGAAGAAATATTCCTGCGTTTCCCGAAAGCAAGGCGATGAAAGGAAAGGATCTTTTAAAAAAATCCACCACCAACAACGCATCTCTCTTTTGCATTTCTAATCCCGTCATCATCCATCACATTGTATGTTGCCTTTTTGAGAATGGTGTACATTTTTAGGCTTACTTCGGGACAATTACGCATTTTGGGAATTGGTGTGTCAGATTTTGAAAAGATGCGTTTTTAATTGAGACCGAAATTGAATTAATAACAGTGTATTTGACAATATCTACACCCCTTGGTTATTAATTTCATTTTTAATAAGGCTTACTTCTATTTCATTCTATGTTTAGAGCTTTATTTTATTTATATTTTAAAAATTTTCGTTTCTACATCTTGATCGTATTTTGTTTTCAGACGAGGAATTCATTAGAAAATTTCTGTACAAATGTAACCATAGTCTTCAAGTGACCAAACAAAGTATCGATATATTCCTTTCTGTAAGGTCCCAGGTACCTGAAATTTTCAGCAACAGGGATCCTCTCTCTAAGGAATTCCAAAATACAATTACTTTTGTGTAAGTACCTACTTGTATATTATTTATTGCCTCATGACATAAATTGACCTCCATTTTGTATTATCCAAAGTAATATTTATAATAGTGCAATTAGCTATTTCATGCAAAAAAATTAACGAACTGCTCTACTAAACAAAACAAAACTAAAAACTTAAACCAAAAATTTTTTACTTTCTATGTTTTTGGACAAACCGTGCTCAATAATAAATATTTTGTTAAATACTTTTTTCTGTTTTAATTCTTTGTGTTTATGTAATTTTTGAATCAAAGTGTTTCAAGCATAATATGTTTATAGCATACATTTTATAGCTTTATCGTTTATGGAAGTAAAAAATGCAAAGTTTTTTTTCAGTGACGCAGTAAACATCCCTCGTGCAACAAAGGAAAATTACTTGATAAGTATTTACCGTTTGTTGGAATTTAGTCCCGAGAAATACGAGGCATTTCCTGCGGGAAAATATGGACAAATGCACGCAGATTTGATCGTCAAATTCGATCCGCTGTATGATGGAGAGATATGCATTTTGGATATGCACGGAGTGACTATCGCCCATTCTACTAAGATACCGCTACATGCAATTAAACCTGTTTCAACGTATTCTCAGGTATGCTTAATAAATTAATAATATTAATGCTCTCAAAATTTTCAATAAATATTATAATCGTGTATTATGCTTTAACAGTATCTAGTTTATTTATAGTGAAATAAAATAGAATTATGAAGCATTTGTAATTTATTGTGGATCTGTAGTTTATTCATCATTTGACTAATAATGACAATATCAGTATAATTCGTTCAGTTAAGAATAATTCATTGCATTTATTGGATATGGCATATTGAGAAATTTATTATTTCCTGCTTTTCAAACAAAAAAATCTAGACAAGCTTGGAAAGTAGCGCATGATTTCTTCTCTATATTAACTACTAAATCAATGAGTCTACTTAATTTCCTAAAATAAGTGCAGCTTTGTGCCTTCAAAACAAATCACCTGCTTGTAGGGAAAATTGAATGATTATTATATATTATTGATATCTCAACTGAGACAGAGAAACTCTGGAAACGAATGTGGGTTATCTAGGCGTTTACAGGGCTTACGACCTGTCATTGGTTTGGGTTAAGTGGCCACTTGATGTACTACAACATTCCCCATTCCGCCTATCATCAATCTGACAACCATGTATGACAAATTTTTGAAACGTTGAGTATGTACAGAAGTATCCACATTTGAGTTGGTTTTTCGACAGATTTTAATTTTAAAAAATCTCTAGTGACATCTGTTAAGAAGATGGTTAAGCATTTTCGGCAATCTAACTTTATTGATTATTATTTCAAAATGGTATATTTTTGTATGTTATTTTAGGTTGGCCTACCAATAAACGTTTGCCAAGTGCATTTAATGAACGCTCTATCGGTAACAGAAACGCTGTACAATATGTTCAAATATCTACTACGCGACGAACACAAAAACAAAGTAAGTTAATTTAAAGTAACTAATTACGGCGCATATTACCGCCAATATGCCTTTTTTATAAGACCACTTTAATAGAAAACGTACAAGTAGGTATACAAAAAAAATACCAGTAGATAAAACAAAGCTTTCCTTAAATACGTCTTATGACATAATTTGATTTTTGGAATCGTTTTGTGCTTTAAAAAAATTAATACCACACGCTTAAACAATATGTTTTTCGTACTTAAGTACCCGAATGAGTGATCAAAAACGGTGTTAATTTTTTAAAGCATAAAACAAATTCAAAAATCAAATTACGTCCTGAGATGTATTAAAGGAAAGCTTGTTTTATCTACAGGTATTTTTTTGATATACCTAGTTGTACGTTTTCTATCAAAATGGTCTAATAAAAAAATACATATTGGCGGTAATATGCGCCTCAACCATCACGCCATTTCTCCGAAGGGGTAGGCAGAGACGGTAGAACGCCACGCCGCGCCGCGCCGCCGCCGCGCCGTTCTGTCCTGGCGCACTTCCGCTTTTCGTTTGTCGAAACGGGAATATAGAACACAAACATTTACAGTTGGTCGCTTTGCAAACGTTTTCCAAAATTCTATACATCAATTTTTTTTAAATGAGCACTTTTTTTTAAAGATGTAACTCTTCTATTAATTTGTAATTATCCAAATGTTTTTTTAAAATGCGTCCAGAGGCTTATTGATAACAGGTAATTTGTACAAAAAATATACAAATACAAGTATAGTAGGTGACCCAAATAAAGCCTATGTCCTAATAAGGCCTATTTTTTAAATTTCCCGCTTCACTATTTCAAATGGCCGTCAATGTTTGTAGATGTGTGCGTGTGTGCATTACACTTAACACCCATATTTTGTTTCATTTATTACAAAAGTTAAATAAATAAAAATAAGTATTTCAAATGTATTATTAACAATTTTTAATAACACATTCCTTACAACGAATGCTGTGCGTATTTGATGAATTTCACTTCAAATGTGTTAGATGCCCCGTCAGGCACTATCACCATTTTCGGGGACTGTTTAGAAATATGTTTTTTGTGTTTAATTAATATATATTTTTTAATTGTAGGGACTTTTTTTTAAACGAGGGCAATTGGACAGTGGACGAGTCGAAGAGACCGGAAGGGGAAAAAATGGAAAATCTGTTGAATCAGGGATCTTTTAAGACTCTTGCCATAGATTGACTTAAATCAAATAATACATTTCTTGTAAAAATAATTTTCTTATGTTTTTAAAAAATGGTATCAAATTTAACATTTGTTTTAGCATATCCGTAAATATTTTATGTTTATCTCAATAAAAATATTTTTAACCAAATATTTTATTTTATTGTCATGTTTTTTTTAAGCATTGAACACATTAGGCTAAGAAAAGGTATGTGAAAAAAAAATCATTCAGGATTGAAAAAAAAAAGTGTACATGTATGTATATGGATTTTAGATATATTATCATTGACGCATTGGATTTTTTTTCTTCTAAGCTATTTTTGCTTTCGTCGCTCGCCGCTCGTTAACCGTGGCAAATAATATCAAGTACATATACATGGAGTAACAAAACTCGTAGTACAACCCGAAAACTGGTGAATCTACATCATATTTGAAGTCGAAAGTGTAACGAAGCTTTTCGAAACAATCAAACTGAGCTTGAAAAAAAAAATATTTTCTTCTCATAAAAGCTTTCATTAGTACCGCAGAATAAGCAAAATTGCACAAATTCATATTAAAATGCTGTTTTTATTATGTTTTATTTATGGATATCATCAATTTGACTAAATACATTATATTTGGTAACAATTTGCAAAAAAAATCGTAAAAAAAATCAACTTCGTACTCAATTTTCTCGAAAACTATTTCATGCTTTTTTTACTCGAACTGAAAATTTTTTATGTTAGGTATTTTTAATCGTTTTTATTTCCCGTCATGGCGACTTCTGAGAGTAATTTCTTACGTAGAGTAATCTCCGTAGGCTAAGATGCTCGTAGGCTATTTTTTCAAGCCTGGATGTTTGTGACGTTGGTTTGTCCCTCTGTAATTGTGTGCATCCTGGCATGTTCAGGTGATTAAATAAATAATTAAAAATATATAAAACTCATTTATTTAATTTTTATTTATCCATATCCATTTAAATGTTGATTCAGATTCCATATTCATTTAACTCCACTGGTCCTAGGGGAAAATATGATTTACAATCAATTCTATCCGATGTTTCCAGTTTGTTACATTTTTTTTAATTTAACCACCTACATAGGGACCAAACATTTCATATTTTGTTTGTTAATTTTGTTTTACTGATTATTAATCAACATATTATTTAATCAATCACTAATGTCTTGAATGATCCCTGGTTCAGAAGATCATCAGTTCTTGGTGATGGTCGTTTAGATTCATATACAATCCAAGGCTCCTCATTCAGGAAAAACTGTCTACACAGAACAATTAAACAAATATTATGGCAATCTATATCTCTGTATTACACAACATAATTTTTATTTAAAGTAGGTAGAAAATTATACTATATCAGTCTAGTATTGTTTAATAAAAATTATGAGGAAAAAATAATATGAGTCAGTATTATATGGTAAACTTATCCAGGGTGATATGGTAAGCCTAATCTAGGGTGATATGGGTCAGAGATGTAACACGGTGATGATGTATATGTAAGTCTAAACCAAGGTAATATGATAAGCTTAATCCCGGGTAAAATGACTAGCCTAAAACATGGTGGAATATGGTCAGCCTAATGCAAGAGTTGAATATGATTAGCCTTATCCCCGAGTGATATAGTAAGGCCTAAAACAGGGTGATATAGTAAGCCTAAACCAGGGTGATTATAGTAAGCATATAACCTGGTGATATAGTAAGCCTAAGCCAGGGTGATACAGTAAGCCTAAACCAAGGTGATATAGTTAGCCATAATTCAAGAAAATACAGTAAGCTTATACGTTCTTTTATATATCCTTGCCTTACCTATTGTCCTGAAGATATTTTTCAACGGTTTTTGGTTGACTTCAGTGAAACCTAACCTAACCTAACCTACCTAACCTTACCTAACCTTACCTAAACCAAAGGTGATATAGTTAGCTCAATTCAGAGAAATACAGTAAGCTTATACGTCTTTTATATATCCTTGCCTTACCTATTGTCCTGAAGAATTTTCACGGTTTTTGACTTCAGTGAAACAAGAGATTCTCCTGTTCCCCCATACTCACGAAAAGGCATGGTCTCCCGAGAGATGTAATCAAAAACAGTTTCAGAATCAGGTGCATGCAAGTGGACCTATAAACACAATGGTCATTATCAAAGGTTTATTTTTTTTAAATTACTCTAACAAATCTTGAAAAAAAGTCGAAATGATAAATTAATGAATCCCATGATTCGTTATCTCGTTTGGGTTTTTTGTATAATCTTAGTTAAACTAACCATCACACCATTCCACAGTAAGCAGAGGGAATAGAACGCCACACCACTCTGTCCTGGCACACTTCCCTTACTTCCTCCACGTTCATACATCCCCTCATGCACCCACGCCAATTATTCGACCATATTACGATACTTTCTTTGACGTGATGGTTTGTTACTTATTAATTAAAAATCATCAAAACGATTATATGTAGTACCATAGTTAAGTATTCTATTTTGTAGGTACGTGTATGTATGGTAATAATGATTATTGATTTAAGTTATATGGTACATGCTGTACTGTATAATATGTACCCTTTTACTGTTGTTGACTCAAAATAAATAACAGAGAGACAATTAAATAATTTTAGAAAACGAAACAAAATATTATTTTGTTGATAACGATTTTCTAAAACCATAAAAATCATGTTTGCCTATTTTACACAGCGCGCGTCTGGTTCTCGGCGTCCGCGTCCGTCCTAATCGTCCACTGTTGACAATCCGCCACCAGTTTACGTCAGAATTACTGGACGTGGAGCTGACTTGGGAGGCAGTTTGTGGAATAATGGAAAGATTATGATAAATTGCATTTTTTACCTACCTGATTAAATACCGCAAGCAATTTCAAAGATGAAATAGGCATTTGTCCTATTGTTTTCAACGTAATGTTTTTACAGTCGATTACGGTGATTTCTCCTGGACATTTTGACCAGCGTCTTATTACTAAATCGATGAGCATATAAACATACTTGAAACCGTCATAAAGCACAAATTCATCAGATTTATGTTGTCTGAAGTTTATAAAAGTGACTCGGAAATTATCTTTTCTCACTCCGGGAAGATTGACAACGTCCCTAAAAATACAACAGTGAATTTTATTACTACTTCTCCCTTTTTCCCTAATCCGTACCCAATGGTGCTTAGGGCACTGCATTTATACACCAAGTACAGTGAATCTCGATTATCTATCGCATGAAGGCAAGATAGTCAGTCTTACGCTGCAGTGCTAGATAATGATATTTTTGTGTGAAAATTGACATTGAACCCGCGACCTCATGCGTGTTGGGATTCCATCGCTTACCATATTATATAAACCACGAGGCAGAATTTTATATATAATTAGTTAGTGATTGTTATTATTTATCAGAACAGAACTGTCTTGATTTGCAGGGAAGATAAACAAAGAATTATTAGATATTATTGATATCCCAACAGAGACAGAGAAACTCTGGAAACGAATGTGGATTATCTAGGCGTTTACAGGGCTTATGACCTGTCATGGGCTGGGTTAATGGCTACTTCGTGCTCGGGTGATAAAATGGTACCTAAATCAATTAGTACCAACTTGTTTTTCGTTTCTTGTTTAAAGAAACATTTGAGTTCGTATGATATACTCAAATATTTCAATTAATGTGGCTGCTTTAACTTGTCGGAAAAAGTAACTGTTCTAACTTATAATTAAAGACATCCTTGTACTCACATAAAATCTGTAGCGTTTTTAAACTCATTGGAAAAGGGGTCTCTATTTGAGAAGATCTTCTTTAAGTTTGACCTTATGGTAAAGTAATTATCTATAAAGGTTTTGGTTTTTTGGAGACTATGTTTGCATCTATAAATGAACAGTTTTATGTGTTCATCTTCTGGAAAGTAAAAATATATTGGACAACTCATATCTGTGAAAGCGCTCCTATTTCGTGAACACGAAGCCAAAACCATTTGATTAGAAAAACAATACAATAAAAATTGAATAAACACTCACCAAAGATGACTCTGGCTGCTCTAATAAGTTTAGAGGAAAAGTTGCGATTTTAGTTAATCTTAATTTATATTTACTTTGACCAACTCTACATGCCAGCCCTGCGGTTCCGGTCGTAAACCCAAACGTCACTAGACGCCCATTTCTCGCCGAACTGTCAAATTGCTGTCAAATCGTTGATCTCTAACCTTACTTATCCGACGAAGTTGCTTCTCCAAAAATTTTGATCTTTAATGTCTTGTGGAATGCATAGGCCTTGAGAGATTCTACCAAGATTCTACTCTACTTTGAAGCCAAAAATCCGATTCCGATTTTTGACAGTGACAGTTGAGTGACAGTTAAGAAAATTGCTAAAATGTCTTAAACCTTAGTAGAATCGTAGGGCAGGAGGGTCAATAAATTTAATGGTTTATGAATTGTATCGCTCCCGAAAGATTAAATTCCAAGGTACAGATCAACTATATTATCTGTGGTTCAGATTATATCTACGAGATCGCGCTAGTGACGCGCGTATAACGGTAATTGGTAAATTAACAAAGAGATTTTACTATCATATACCTACACGTCACAGCTCCGATACATACTCGTATATCTAGATTTAGATATTTTGAAGATCTGAGCCTAGGAAATCTAGAAATTTTAGGATCCATATCCTGATCCGTCAATATGGCCTACACGTTCAATAAATATCACGATATTTAAAAAATCCTCGGGTCACACTAAATATTGAGTGTGTACTGTGTGTATGTAGGTAGTATTCTTCATACAAAATTAATAATTAAAGAGGGATGTATACATTTACCCATTTCATCAGGAAGATGAGGTTGTGACTTGAGCCAATCCTTAATTATGTTCACATCTTCATCAGATGGAGTTTTTTCTTGTATTTCACTCATTTTTTCTCTGATATTCATCCAAAAATTTAATATTTAAGGATTCTATTTATTTCTCTATTCTACTGATCAAGAAATTAGAATCGGAATAATAAGTCGTATTACTTTTCAAAACGTTGTCACCTTGTCAAATAATTTCTGAGTTTTAAATTAATTCTAATTTATACGAGGATTGTGAGATATGTGAAAACTCGGATCAATTTCAATCAACCAATCTTGAATAATATAATTGCTGATAAAATAAAAATTATATTTTTGCTTTCAATTAAACACCAAGACCACCCTACATTTAATCGTTTTGACGTGATAACGTCTAATAAATCGATGCACGCCGGCTGCACACACGAAACAGCATGACTCATTGTCACGTTCCGCCTGAGCCGAGTGTGCAAGCGAGAGCGCGGAACAAGCGATAGAGAGGCACGATCGGCCTAAGCGTTCGGTTTGTGACGCATCTATCTCTCTTCCACTCCATCGGCCGATGCGTCTGAGTTGAAGGGAGACAGCAGCAGCACACAAGCTACAAAGTGAAAGTGAAATTAACGAGTGAAAAAATTGTAATTTTCAACTGCTTTGTATTTTACAAAATAATGATAATTCAGTAATAATAATTCAATTCAATTCATAAAAGTATGCTATTTTTCGTCAATGTTTTCTTATGACGTTGTCACGTAAAATTATCGTCCGTAAACCGACTTTACAGACAACCAAAAGTTTTTATTTTATTTATTAGTTTAACAGAACATAACAAGAAAATGAAATAAATGTAGTAAAAAAGGGCACATTTGTTACATGAAGGCAAGATGATCAGTCTTACACTTCAGCGCCAGTCCTAGGTATCGCATATAAAATATTTTTATGTGAAAAACACATTAAAATAAACATTTCATATTGATGCCATCGCGAATCGTACCTTCAACCTCATGCATGTCAGCACAACGCGCTAGCGGTGGGACCGCGGGGCGGAGAATTGATACAACATTCAAAAACAAAGAAAGGTTAGTAGTTAGAAATTAGGAGATAGTGTAATTATTCTGCATACTATTATCTGGATACCAGTTGAATGAGGTATAGACAATCCAGGAGGTAGAACATTTCAACGACTACACATAATATAATATGTTTAGTAAAACCGTTTTCGACACAATTTTTTTTCACCAGTATCGAAATAATATTTTTTTAAAAAGCAAATCGTTTTGCTCTTAAGCAATAAATCGGTTTTTGATACTATTAAAAATATTTATTCCGACTTTGAGATAATTAAAAAAACGATGAAAACTTAAAACTAAACATATTTTGACCTTATTTTGTAGCCCTTGAGATGTTTTACCCCCTGGATTTTATTGTACCTCAAGTAACCAGCTCCCGTGTTTATAAAATAAATCGTTTACCAAATATGACAAAATTATTTTAAAGGAAGCGTTAAGGTGCCTTAATTTCCCCACATTTGTTTTTTTAAATCTTATCGTAATAATAACAAAAGAACGTAATATGTTAATAAAAATATGATTCCGCAAAAAACATTGTCACTGACGTCCACTGTTGACGTTTTTTTTTGTTTCTGTTTGCGTCAGAACTATGAGACATGGACCTGACTTGAAAGGATGTACGGGAGCTGGCGGCCGATCGCTTGGCCTGGAGGCAGTTTGTGGAAGCCATATGCTCCACGTAGGGAGCGGATATGGTATGATGATAGTTTGTTTAAACTTTAAAACAAGTCCTATACAAGCTATATCAGACTTGATTCATTGAAATTCTAGAATGACGTCACAAAATGATCGTATTATTAATTTATCATTCAAAATTGTTTTGAACTTTGATATCATTACTTAGTCAATATTAATTTAATATGAATATATTTTTAACTGGTGACAAAGTCTACCTAATTATTTTTATAAGGTTGTATTAGTATGCAATTTTATGAATTCAGAAAAAAAAAATTGGTTTTAAAAAAAAGCATAATCAATCTGGCGTGGCGCCTGCGGCCGATCGCTTGGTTTGGGGGCAGGTTAATTAATCCATATGCTCCACATAGAGAGCGGATGTGGTGTAATAATGATAATGATTAGCAATAATCAATTTGTTTTTATTTTTCCTGAAAATCTAGAATGTGAGTAGAAATTGTTTCCTTTTAAATCAAATGTTAATCATCAAATAAGAACTCCTCTTACGCCTAAAATGATACCCATGTTGATATTATTTATTTTTAAAACATCCGCCATATCGGAGTTCAAAATAAACGCTAATTTTTTTATGAGAATCCCTCTATTACCCCTGAAAATGACACCCTTATTGGGATCGTAGGGGTACCCCCTTTTGTTTGTGTTCGGGTTATGAATCATGTGTGTGCCAAATTTGGGCCAAAATCTCTCAAAGCACTACAAAATTTGGAATGACCTCGTTTTCCCCCCATCGGAAATCGGGGAGGTCAGGCCACACCCCCCCTATATTTTTTCAGGGTGGGGAATTATGTGTGCAAAAAAATTGGTTGTTTTTTTTTTTTCATTTAATTAATATTACGTTGAAATTATTTTTTCATCATATCCGCTCCCTATGTGGAGCATGAGAATTCACTCCAAAGAAAAAGTTGGTTTTTGTAATCTCACTGAGAATCGAACACAAAACCTCAGTGATTGAAGTGCATTATCTTAAATATTATGCCACGTAGAATGTAAGAATTAAGGTATTTAAAAAAACTACAAGTACCATAAATAACAATGTATTTTAATGTTTTTGTACTAATTTATTTCTCGTAATAAATAGAAAAACGTAGAAAAGTTTATATTTCTATGTTGTATTAAATTCACTCACATCGATGATTCATTCTGTAAGTTTTAAGTTTATCTATCTAATCAATAATTAATCTTTTAAAGGTCCCAGAATTCAGAAGATCGTCGGTAACTTTATGTCCTGGGCGCTTTGTTTCGTCCACTTTCCAATGCCTTTCTTTTAAGAAGAAGTCCCTAAAAGACAATAAAAATTAATGTTGCGTCGTTTGAATTATTTTGTTAGTCAAGGAACTGACAGGTATAAGAATTACTACGGCAGACAAGGAATTATGTACATGACTGCGCAGAGATTGACTATTCAAAAATATTGATTATGACTGACAATGAACACTGAGGGATCGTCCCACCTCCACCAAATGTGTCCGTAAAAGCTCAAAACAATACAAAAGAACATAAGAAAAAAGGTGTATAAAAGGACATGGTAGAAAAACATCGAGTACAATGGAACACAGATAAAATAGTGTGTATCCTCTAATGAGTAGACAAATAGATTAATAATTATGTACGTGTACTAATTACTGGGTCGGAGAAGAGGCTAGTAATAAAACGGTTTTCAGTAAAGACTGGCTTTTAAAAAAATGTATAATAAGTACAAACTACAAACCTATTTTCTTGTAGTAACTGTGGCTTGTTTGGATATTTATAATTATCTGCAGAATCTCCATTCCCCCGTATTCAGGGGGTATTATTTCCTCTGGTATAAAGTCTAACCAGAGTTTTAGAGTTTGCAGCGTGAATATGAACCTAAAAATTGTGTTATAGATATTATCAATTATACTTATAAAACTCAGTTTCAATAAAATTTTACTAAAAATATGTTTTAATTTAGTGAAACGCTTAAGTACCATGAATTTTATTTATGTTTTCATGTAAATTACGAGCTATCTGCATTTTCAAACGTTATAACCTTTTGATTAGTAATTGGTATTTGGTTTTTTTAAGCCCGCACAGAGCTCTCAATAAAATAAAATATATTAAATAATTAAGAAACATACGCTTACCCTTTTAAGAATCTTATCAGTGTAAAAAAAGTTTTAACATTTGGAAAATGTTCTCAATAATTTGGTGATACATTAATTAAGTGTATTTCTATTAACTTCTAATGGTTGGCAATTTCTAAAAAAAAGGAATAAAGTACATATAAATATGACAAGTTCCAAATATGACAAGTTTATACGTAAGGAAAGTCTTTGAAATATTTTTTATGCTGAATTCAAAAGCTATTTTGTAAACTTTCAATTGGCAATGAAAACAAACAAAATTACAAACATTATACATTTTTTTCTGGAAATCAAATCTTATTGAAAGAGATTGGCCGACGGCCGTTTACTCCATTCCGATTTTTCTCACCTAGAAGCACTAGAGCGATTATTTAATTTTCACTCGTTTTTGTATATCTAAATTGATCGGCGTGTTTGTATTGTCGTATTGTTAAATAATGTATTCATATCGTTTAAGAAACACAGTTCTGTGCTTACAAGTTCTTGGATTTCAACACATCTTGCCAGCTACCAATAACATGGACGCGGACCTGTTGGAGTAGCTTCTAGCTCCGTTTTATGTTACAATAAAGACTAGATACCTGATTATAAGTCGTAAGTTTCCTGAAATAAGTAACTGGTAGTCGTCCAAAATGTTTGGGGAAAATCCTTTGGAGTCAATGAAATGGTGATGACTATTCGCTTGTTTTGGCTCCAGTTTCATCTTCAAATCCAGGAACATGTATTCGTTTATTTATGGCCTTCGATCATGACAAAGTTTTCTGGGGTGTGATCCACAAGTCGTAGTAGTAAAACTTTGTGGAAAACTTTTGTCTGACCGGGCAGAAACAAAATTTGACTGAAAAAGTGATAAAATTGTATTCAAAAATAGGTTTAAACTATTTAAATGAAAAAACTTTGTATTTTTTAATACTTTTATTAATCTAACGTCCCCGACCTGGTTTCGTGCATACACGTGTTTCTTGAGGCCCTCTGGTTCCTCGGTCTCCACACCAGAACGCGTTTCGTCCCATCTGTCGTCCGTCATTCTGGGCTATGTGACCGGGCCATTTTCCACTTCAACCAAGCAATTCGCTGCACCACGTCGCAGACCTTTGTCTGGCGTCGGATCCAATCGTTCCTTTTTCAGTCTCTTAATGTTATTCCAAGCATAATCCCTCTCCATGCTCCTCTGTGCAATATTGCAACTTATGGGAGGATTGCTTGGTCAGAGTCATTGTTTTCGCGCCATATAGTAATGACGGGCAGAATGCATTTGGGTTGAATACTCCCCGAGTCTTGAGGTGAGTTAAGGAATGGAGCTTCGGAATGTGGGAATTTTAGCTTAGGACGTCCACTATGAGATGGGTGGACGACATCAGGAAGTCTTCTGGAAGACAGTGGATGCGGGACGGCGCAGGATCGGGAGGAGTGGAGACGGCAGGTGGGAGACCTATGTCCAGCAGTGGACCTCAACGGGCTTGAGATGATGATGATGATGATGTGTTTTCTTATTCATTCATGTACCCTTGATAAACCAATAAAAAGACACGTATTGCCTCGAAACCGGTTGGGAGTTAATTAATAAAAGTAGTTAAAAACAAAGTTTTTTTTCGTTTAAAATAGTTTATAATGAATATCTACAAAAGTGAGTGCTTCTAACATACATTTCACAAAAATGGTTTCCTTACTGTACTTTTATTTTAGAATGCAATTTTTGTAATGCACTATAAAAAAAAATTTTTTTACATTAAAAGTAAAAAATAGGTGCTGCATTAAATTTTCAAGCGTAATTTACAAATAGTTTCTTTAAAACTCTGAACAAACTTGTAGATTGAATAAATACACTGAACGGGTGGTGGCCCAGTGGTAGCGTCGCGGTCTCTGAGTCCAGAGATCGTCGGTTTGAATCCCCACTTCGACACGACTCGATTCCTATTTTTTTGAGCACAAGCCGCTTAGGCTTTATTGAAAATAGTATTAACAAATTGAAATATGTGCAAATATCATAAGATTGCATAGATTCTTTTACAATAAAAAAAAAAAAAAAAATATCTGCAATTCATTTTTTTTATCTTCAAAATGCATTTCTAGGCATGTGCAAAACTTGTGTGTTTAAAGATGGTAACATTTAACAAAAACAATGAAAAAATTAAGCCGATTTAGAAATTTAAAATCGTTTTTATAAGATTCTGAAGCATGTACATAATTTACAGGATAAAATATAATTACAAATGGCTTAATTTTGAATAGAAAATAATACTTACTAATACATTTTTAATAAAGCATTTAATATTTTTTTTAAAAACTGTTTTAAGGAAAATTATTAAATAAGGTTTGTAAAGGAAAAAAATCAGTACACGTATTTAAAATAAATTGTACTTACACTACATTATTGGTTTTTCTATACTCGTCGGAGAGTGGATCCCTGTTGGAGAATATTTCCGGTAAATTAGATCTTAAAGTAAAATAATTATCAATATGGTTTTTGGCAACTTGGAGGCTATCCTTGGCTTTGTGTATAAACCTTTTGATAAGATACTCATCTGAAAAGTAAATGTATGAATTTATTTTATTAATTTAAATTAAAGCAGAATGCAAGTTGCAAGGCCAAAATTTAGGTTCAGTCATTACATGTGGAGCGAATGAAAGCTGAAGGAACGGCTAACAGAATTTAGAATGCAAGTGCACTAGTTATAATATTAATTTGTTTGTAAACAAAAAATACAAAACAATAGGTAAACATGGAATCATCGATGTATGTGTTTATTTACTCAATCTGTTGATTACCTAACAAATCGATGGCCTGTTTCTACAATCTTAAAACTCCAAAAATATCCCTCTTAATAACTGTAGGTACTTTGCATCTGATTTAACTAAAAAAATAGCGAATTTATCGTCTTCGTAAATATACACTAGTGGCATTAATTGTGGAAACTTTTAGTAAAATTAGAATTCCTTATGTTATTTAGTAAAAAAATCTGTTCCTTTGCACTAAATGATTAGTTTTATATTTTTATTTTATTACTGTGTGTTTCTACTTAATATTTAACGTATTTTAGAAATGTATTTATGGTTATATTTTTTTATTAAAAAATAAAACCTGAGTGTCGCCGAGGCCATACAATTTCTAGGTTTGCACTTATGTGCACTAGCAATACAAATTGCCACATATTCTAAATTAACCAATAACAGAGGGCGTAGGATTTTTGCACCCACCAATCAGGAGGGTTTTAGCAACAGTTACTGTTTTTGAAGTAGAAAAGACCTGCGCCACATGAATTGAAGTGCAGTTAAAATGTTAGTATTGAAAACATTGGCTTTAAATATGTCTAAACATGCTGATTGGTCGCTGAATAAAAGGAGTAAGGCGATAACAATTCGTGAAGAAGGATTGATTGCAATTAAATCACAATTACACCAAAAGTTTCCACAATTAATGCCACTACTGTACATAGTGTGATGTTAGTATGAGTACGTTACTCAAAACATTAATAAAAAAATTGTATAAAACCACTCACCGACTTTTCTGTCTACCGGTTTCGAGACGTAACCCGTCTCTTCGTCAGGACAAAAACATAACTACACCAATATGCAAATACCACTACACACCTTCAGCACAGTGGATTTACAAAACAATATAAAATCGACATGCAGATTAGACACGTGCTTCACTACGCCACCACCAAGGGTTAATGATTTATGAAGCTAATAGTTCAAAAGGATTAACATTTGGAAAAGGAGGAAGGGGGGGAGGATAGGGTGACCATTACAATGAAATATCGAATAATGGACTATATTGAAAAGTTACTTGATTATTCATTAATGGGACATTATTTTTCAAAGCCTTCTTTATGTGAAAAATCTCTATGTTATTTACTTTCAGCCCTTTATTATTTATGTGTAAAACTTTAACACCTGTATCCTGTATCTTTATTAAATTCATGATTTGAGTCTATAAATATGGTTGGCGAATTCAGAGAAGTTATTATTACTAAGACATCTCATGTGTTCTTTAACACGAGTATCAAAATTTCTTGACGTTCTTCCAATGTAGACTGAAGAATAAGAATTGCAATTTAATTGGTAGACACCTGAGTTATTCAATACATTATTTAAAAATAGATAAATCTTTATTATTTAGTAAAAAACCTACCAATATTTTTATTAGTATAGAGAGCTTTGAATGTTAACTTAAATTTTTATTCTGTATTAAAAGTCCAGAAATTTGCGTTTTGAGTTTTCTCCGTAAAGAAATCCCAAATCCAAAAACCTTATTTACGGTTTTGGTCATTTTCAATTTACATTAAGTAGGTACTCATTTTATTCAGATTATTTATATTTTATTCAGGATATTACACTTATAATTTACATAATAATATTCCGGTTTGCACCGTCCTCCAATGCAGCCATCTTCTGGTTGATGGCCATGACGTTTCTAGGTGTCATTACCAGCTCTGATGATTTTATGCAAAGAGGATTAAATTTTTTACTCAATGTCATATTTTATTGAGTTAACTGGTACTGTTCAGAGATTAAGAATTTGACTTTAAAATTAGTAACGCTTCGCATTGAATTCGGTCAAATGGTTCTAAAATATACTGAACAATAAAACTATAATAATAATATGTATACGATGTTTTTATATATTAACGTATTATAACCTCACCGATTTTTCCATGTCAACCGGTTTCATTATTGAAGTGTGCTTTTGTTTGTTTTTCAATATTAATATATTAAACCACAAAGTCCTTTAAATATATATATATATACACCGTTTCCCACGATGAGACCGCGAAACTCCAGAGGGTGATTATTCATGATATTCAAGATAAAATCTTAATAAAGTTTTTCAAAAAACTCAATTCTAATTTCTTAAAAAAATGATTAAAATATGAATAAAAATTCACGCGTGTAATACCGTCCATTTTTGAACTGGCTAACACCACGTGACCTGCACCAATTTCGGATATGAAATTCGAATTTTGAATGTCCGCACAAGGCAAGGCGTTCGGTGACCAGAGCGGACCCCCACTCCTCCCCGCCCACCGCCACCCCGCCACCGCTAGCATTTCAAACAGAAGCCAGTATTACATAGTCGCTTTTTATGAATCCTTTTTTTAAATTAATTATTAAAAATGCCCGGATCAAAAAACTTTGTAAGGATTTTTTTCTCAGAATACCATGAACAATCACCCTCCGGAGTTTCGCGGTCTCATCGTGGGACACGGTGTATATATATATATATAAAAAATATTATTGTATTTATTTAACCATCTCAACATGCCAGGAGGCCCAATTACAGGCTCACAGGCTTGAGAAAAATAAATTTTTATTTTTGTGCTCTCTCCGGGAATCGATTCCGGAACCTCCGTATCGTGAGTCCAGCGTCTTAGCCATTAGGTACCTACACCTACGCCACGAAGCGCGTAGGCCGCCTGAGACTGTATTAATAATATTTAAAAAATGTGTTTACGTATATCAATTGATCAATTTATTAATAGAACCAGTCCAAAGTATCATACATGAAATATTAATATGAAAATCACATGTAAATTGCTGCACTTGGTGTACCAATGCAGTGCCTTATGCACCAGTGGTAGTGGATAAGGGAAAGTAGTAGTAGTTTACCTATATGCCAACTTTATAAATAAATAAATAAACTTTGATTTATATCATGTGCTGGGATAAAATTACTGAAAAGTTTCGGTAATATGTCGCATTTATGACGCTTCTTCTACCGCGTTCGCTCCTGTGTGGAGTATGTGGACATCCGGAAGACGGTCATCGAAGTCTACCAGGACGGCGGGATCCTGCAGGCGCAAAGAAGAGGCAGCTCGGGTTGAGGTTCTCCCGAGGTATCCGGAATACATGCCCAAGCCAGGTCCACCGCCGCGACTTCACGACTCCAGTTATTGGAGGTTGCTGCGTCCGTTCCCGAACTCAAAATTGCTTATATCTATTCTCTAATAATTAACCATTAACCTCATTAATGCGATATATTTAACCGACACTTATTAGTGATCCCAGCCCTAAATACGTTCTGCATATAAAATTTGAATTCTGCTTTTATGCGTTGTACAAACAAAGAATCGACTTTCAGACGTCGACTTATGTTTAATCGATAATATATCACATGTCTAACAACAAAAATAATAAAGAGTGTCCATAAAATGTTATGTTACCCATATGATCTGGAAGATGAGGTTGTGTTTTAAGCCATTCTTGTATTAATCTCACGTCTTCATCGGTTGGATCCTTTGTTCTTACACCACTCATATTATTAAGTAAAGAAAAATATTTCAGTCGAATGGTTTACGTGACAAATCCACCAGACGAATGCAGGACCTTCTCTGCCTAATGTTAAGATTAAACTAAGAGATTCGGATACAAAATTATTCTGGATATTAAATTTGAATAATATGCTAAATATTACTTGATTTTGAGACGTTTGATATTTTTATATCCAAACCTATTAGAAATACGAGTATGTATATGCGTATTTATAAATAACATGATGTTTTATTTGAATAATATGTCATTATATTATGAACCTACGCCTAGCTGAATTGTTGAATGATAAAATAAAAATTAAACAAAAAAATTACGAACAACATTTTGAACGGTACAAATACTTATAGAAAAATTGAACTAAAATATGAACTAATTGAATAAAAAATTAACTAAATTTAAAGTTATTTAGGACTAAGTGTAAAAAATATATGTGTGAGAAATATTAGCGTAGATAAGAATAGTTAGGAAAAAAATAAATTAAGTTTAATGTAAAATATATTAGTCTATATAAAATTATATTATATATACTAAATAAATATAATAATAAAAATTACTGGATACCCGTGCTGTCATAAGCCCTGTAAAAGTCTAAATAATCAAAACTCGTTTCCATAGCTTCTCTGTCTCTGTTGGGATATCAATAAGGAAATTACGATTAATTAATGTTAACATTTAGAAAATCTACGCAAAACCATATCAAAAGATTTTTTTTTTTTAATTTGCCCAAAATAATTCATACTTAAAATATTACGTTCTAAACTTGTCTGCTGCGCGATTCTGATACATGATTCTTTCCATAGATGATCCCGTTCGCTTATATTAATGACGTCAAGCGATAAGTTATCGATGACAACATTTACATATATATTGCTGGACGTCGCGTCATAAACGCGAGATATTTTTTCTAGATATCTACAGAATCCCTTCGCTGCGATGGTGACACTGATTTCTAATTTATTACTAAATTACGTTGCCCAAAAAACGTTTTAAAGATAAAGTTTTGGCCCTCAGATTCAGAATTTATTTTTGTGTGAATAAACATATCTATAACTTGCCTAAAATCAATATGTATTTACAGTATGATACCCACTTTATGAAATCATAGTTTTTTTGGTGTTCAATTTATACATAAAGACTAAATAAACATTATTTATTTTCATAGCCCCTTTCCCCAAAATATCAGTCGCATCTAACACAATGCTTAACTTGAACTTCTATTTAGTCAAAATTTAAAGTCTTGAATGAGCCCGTTTCAAGAAGATCGTCAGATCGCTTTTCCGGCCTTTTCGCCTCATCTACATTCCAAAGTTGTTTTTTTAAGAAGAAATCCCTGGAAAATAAATTTCAGTTACACACACTTCATTTAACTTTTATTTAAAAGTAGGTAACAATGAGAAGATAAAAAATCAAAATGAATGTAAGTAAAGCTAGCGCAAACGCATTAATTTACCTGTTTTCTTCAAGGGTTTTAAGAGTTTCAGCGTGCATTGTCTCACAAGATTCTCCTGTTCCTCCATATTCACAAGGCATCATTTCCCGAGGGATATGGTCAAATATTGTCTCTGAGTTGACTAAATGGAAGAATATCTATAAAAACATTAATGTTGCATTCCTTACGATAAAGTACTTTTCCTATTCAAAAGAGCATGAGCACCCGTTTCTACATATTGCATAATATAGAAACTACATATTGCAAAAGAGGATGAGCACCCGTTTCTATATATTGCATAATATAGAAACTACATATTGCAAAAGAGGATGAGCACCCGTTTCTACATATTGCATAATATAGAAACTACATATTGCAAAAGAGGATGAGCACCCGTTTCTACATATTGCATAATATAGAAAAAACTACATATTGCAAAAGAGGATGAGCACCCGTTTCTACATATTGCATAATATAGAAACTACATATTGCAAAAGAGGATGAGCACCCGTTTCTACATATTGCATAATATAGAAACTACATATTGCAAAAGAGGATGAGCACCCGTTTCTACATATTGCATAATATAGAAACTACATATTGCAAAAGAGGATGAGCACCCGTTTCTACATATTGCATAATATAGAAACTACATATTGCAAAAGAGGATGAGCACCCGTTTCTACATATTGCATAATAATATAGAAACTACATATTGCAAAAGAGGATGAGCACCCGTTTCTACATATTGCATAATATAGAAACTACATATTGCAAAAGAGGATGAGCACCCGTTTCTACATATTGCATAATATAGAAACGATCGCGGTCAGCAAATTTTTTCAAACGTTAATATCGACCAGAGCGTGATTATTAAAAATAATTTAAATAACTTCTCTTATTGCAAAGAATTATTGGGATATTATCGTTTTTTTTAATGGTTTACTTTTAAGAATTGTATATGTAAAAGATATGGATATTTAATACTAGGCAAAATGAGGAATGTCGTAATACATAAAGTGGCCACTTAACCCAGCCAATGACAGGTCATAAGCCCTGAAAAACGCTTAGATATCCATATATTTCCTTCCAAACTTCTCGTAGATACGATAAACTCTGACAATTGCGAACGTTTATTACAATTAGCCGACGTTATTTATTCGTAATTTGCACAATCGTATTCATAACCAGATTTTGAATTAATTATTTCAAATAACATATACCTAGTTTATTAGTATATCTATTATTTCTGCATACATTCATTTTTTCACTTCAGACCAGCTATACAATTTGTAAAAATCAAAACAAAGAAGAAGGATGATACTATATACCCTTTTTTTTTTAAATACTTTAATTTAATATTTTGTCATATATTCTTATCCGTGGATATTTTTTTATTCTACTCATAGAATTATAATAATAACTATTTAAAGTGTAAATAAGTCTAAATACTCACGCTTTTCAGGGTTTTCTCGCTATAAAATGGTTTTATGATAAGGAAAATTTTTTCGAAAACCGGCGATACATTGATTATATGTAGTTGATGTAATTTCAATGGCTGACTTTTCTAAAAATTATGAAAAATAAAATGAATAACACGAAAACAATTTTTTCACAAATATTGTAGAGCAAAAAAGAAATTCCCAGACGCATGAAAATTTTCATGCGTCTGGGAATTAAGAATCATCGTTATCATTCCATGGATCATATACTGATGGACTAAAAGTCGCATCCACGCAGACACTTCAGAATGCCGAGTGATCCATGGTACAAAATCACTCACCATGCGCCACGCCATCGCCATCCCGAAGTGTAGCATGTGACTTTCAGTCCAGCAAAGGGTTCCATAGAGAATATGGATTCTACAAACTGCCTTCATGCCAAGCTATCTCAACAAATTTTCTAATACACAATCAAATAAAATATTTCTAAACATGTAAACAGAGCAGCGTTAAAAGGTGAAAAAAAATGTTGATAAAATAGGAAGAGAGAAAACTGAAAGAGGAGTTCTATGACAGCGACCAACTGGATATCAAATCTCCCCAATAACCTAGGCCCAGATTTTAGGCTTACCTTCATCGATATGTATCGCAGTTGTGACGCGTATATATTATGGTAATTACGCTTTGCAATTAGGTGCGGGATAAGGGAAAGTACATAGTAGTAGTAGTTACAACCAATGATAGAGTAGTGTAGAGGGGTGCGGCAAAGCAGCCTTCTCTAAACTGCCTTTTAAACAATGATAATTTTACACAGTAGATAGGCTTTTTTCTTCCGTTCCTTGTCATGTCCTAGTCTAAGGAAGATTAAGACAAATTTGTCTCAATCTTTACGTGTTAGAGGGAAACAGAATGATTAAAATGTATTAGACAGTCAAAGAAATATATAGTTGTCTTTGTTTCACTGCAAAATACAAATGGCACATAGAATGTTGACAGTTCTCTTTGAAATAGCTTGTCAAGTGTAAACTTAACATGTATCTGCTTCTAAACAACAATTTTGTCTTTTGCGGGCGATTGCTAGAGATCTTATTTTTTCACCTGATTGTATGCCGCCATCTTTTTTAAAGTGGAAAACTCCACTTGTGCCGCATGTTTTGTAGAAAATCCTTGCATGTCAAGGACCACAATGTTTCCAGCGCGTAATGGGTCCAACTTCATATACAAATCAACAACCATTGATAGGTATTTATTAGCTGATGCAAGACAGTATTTCTCTGGAGAATTATCTCGAAGTCTTGCCAATAATATTTTATTCCGATCTTTTGTCTCTCCGGGAAGATATAAACATTGCCTGTAAGAAAAATACGAAGAAGGTAAGACCATTATTTAACTGCCTAAAAGTTTTTTTTAGTCGGACTATTCTGAATTATTTTTTTTGGGGTGGTTGTTTTTTAAAAAAATTGACAGGTTTTTTTGGCAATTATATTGATATTGTGGATCGAATATTGATACTTGAGGGGCTACTTACAATAATTTACTAATGTTTTTTATCTCTTCGGATAGAGGATCTCTATTACCAAATACTTCAGGAGCGCTAGACCTCACAGTGAAGAAATTATCTATGTAGGACTTAGAAACTTGAAGGCTGTTGCCAGATCGATATAGAAACATTTCTATCAAGTATTCGTCTGAAAATAGGTTTTTAACAAAAACAAGCATAAATTTTACAAAACATACAATGATTAAAAGGAAAACATATAGGTACATATAGGTATGCTTTTTTTGTAAAATAAAAAAGCGTTTATATATTATACCCATACATTTTAATTTCAGTTTCTAGAATGTTAGCCGATAACAGGAGGAATCTAGTGAAGGCAACGTTCACGAGCGGCGGGCGGCGCTGACGCGAGCGAATGAGCAAAAATCCAATGTATAAATTAGGTTTTTTCAATTCATGCTCCGCCGCTCGTCAACGTGGCAAAGAATAAGCATGTTTAAAAAACTTGCCTAAATGATCCGGAAGATGTGGCCGAGAGATCAGCCAATCCCTTACCAACTTTACATCTTCAGAAGATAGCTGTTGCGTCCTTACTGCTTCCATTTCTTAATTATAATTTGGGGTATAAAAACACTTAACACGGAAAAATAAATATGAATTGTATTCAGTTCCGTTCAGTCGCCGCTCACGTACTTCGTTAATAATGTTATAAAACAATTAGAGTTATTGAGAACACGACTAAAATGTCTGAATGTTGAATATTAATTAGCAATACTGATGCCTTATGTTAAGCAATTATTATTACCTGATTATTTTTCCTTGTACCGTGCTAAAATAAAGATAGGTACAGTACCCACCAGTCTTAACCCATTCGTGGCGAGACCTCCGTACGGAACTCGAAAATGCATTGGCATTCTATTTGTCATATTTTTTCCTATTGCGACAATAATCGTGTAATAAAGGATTATTTTTATTTTCAATTCATGTAGGTATGTACAGTAGGGTGGCATAAAAATGTTAAATTTACCCTACACCTCAGGGCACCCGCTAAGTTTTTTCCTTTAGTTGATAGTAGTTAAGTGCTAAAAATTTCAATGTCCTAGGTGGAATAAAGGCTATGCTCAACGTCTCCAAGGTTTTAAAATGTTTGTAATTTTTTTCCCATATTAAAAAAAAGAAGTTTTTTTTTGTGAAAGAAATACCAAGAAGAATGTGTTAAAGAGTTGAAAAAATTAGAACTATCAATGGTTGTTTGTGAGGAGTGCTTTTATTCAAGTAATTATTTTGGACTTTTTGTGAAAATATGGCTTTGTCATCTACTATAACACGTCAAGCGGACTTTGTATTCTTGATAGGTGTCAAAGATTTAGAACCAATATATAGAATTAGCTACCATTCATCATCAATATTATACTATGAAATAAACTAATTTACTACTTCCCAGGTAGTTAGTACTTAATTTAGAACAACCCTCGAAATGCCAGATTTTTTCATATTTTTTCTTAATATTACATTCCTTTGAGCACTGTCTTTCAATTAGAATATTAGCTTTAACTTTACCCGAATACTTCTTTTACCACTGATAAAAAAAAATTGTGCGTGCCCAGACATGTAAACTAGTTTTGAAATTTTTTAATATATAATATGGGCCACACTAGTGTACCAGTCTGTTCACAGTTATTTTACCTCTGACAGCTATGTGTTTCGTATTGAAACAACTGATCAAGATTCAATGCACTTAGTGTATCAATGCAGTGCCTTATCCGGGCTATGGATTAAGCTAACTAGCTGATCTCAAAACTGTCGTAAGTAGTTTTGAAGTCCAAAAAAAAAAACATAGCTGTCAAAGGTTAAAAATAACTGTGAACAGACAGTACACGATCAAATTTTAACTGCCGTGAATTCGTTAATGTGTGAGCAGAGTTGCAATATCCAGTGTTGAAAAAAAGGTGACTTTTTTACGAAATTTCAAATCAGAACTATAAAACGAATTTCATATTTTTAAATGTACGTTCCATAAAGCGAATGAAATATCTACATAACTATTAGTTCAATTTTATTTTTTTTAATCTTGAAAAAAAATACACACATGAGATACACTTAAATTTGAACTGAACCCAAAAAATGAATGACACTTCAACTCCGCCAAAACCTCCAACTCCGCCAGACGCGTATTCAGTATTTCTTTAACCGCCGGCCGAGTCGGACGTTCAGAAAGCATTCCGAAATGCCCTTCTGTGTAGTGAAACCGTATAAAAACCGTACGGATAAAATTTACAAAAAAGATGGTGTAACTTTCCACATGTAAGTGTTTATTTATATTTGTTTACATGGCCTAAAATAATTATTATTCAAAGAAAGTTTTCTTCTTAAATAATAGCCAACAGCCCGTCCACAAGAGAAAAAAAGGCATTTTAGATGCATGGTAAAATTCATGAACGCACCTCGTTAGAAACGGGTTAGTATTGTATACTGTTACTGTAACCCTATATATAGCCCATACCTTTTGCGGTGTGTGGGCGGATGCTTGCCGGCAGTCGAAAGGCTCTGATAGGTCGACCCGTGTAAGTGTATTGAGGTGCGGAATCTTTGTGTCATTACTTTTTCTAAATAATTTACTCTGCAAGGCAGATCTAAGTGTATTATAAATCAATGTCTAGAATCAAGAAATATTTACAGTATGTAGGCTGTAGGTATCCACATTTATAAAATAAAATTGTAGTTTTTTGATGTTCAATTTATACATAAAGTCCAAATGAACAATTATTAATTTTTATAACCCTTTTTCCCCTAAATATCAGCGGCATCTAACGCAATGCTTAACTTAAACTTCTATTTAGTCAAAATTTAAAGTCTTGAACGAGCCCGTTTCAAGAAGATCGTCGGATCGCTTTTGCGGCCTTTTCGTCTCATCTACATTCCAAAGTTGATTTCTTAGGAAGAAATCCCTGGAAAATAAATTTCAGTTATATACACTTCATTTAAGTTTTATTTAAATGTAGGTAACAATGAGAAGATGAAAATCAAAATGAATGCAAGTAAAGCAAGCGCAAACGCAAGTATTTACCTGTTTTCTTCAAGCGTTTTAAGAGTTTCAGCGTGTATTGTCTCACAAGATGCTCCTGTTCCTCCATATTCACAAGGCATCATTTCCCGAGGGATATGGTCAAATATTGTCTCTGAGTTAACTGAATGGAAGAATATCTGTAAAAACATTGATGTTGCATTCCTTGCGAAACTTTTCCTATTCAAAAGAGGATGAGCGCCCGTTTCTACATGTTGCATAATAGAGAAACAATCGCGGTCACGTGCGAACGCAGCAATTTTTTCAAATGTTTTAGATATCGACCAGCGCTTCGATTCTGTAAGTGTTTTTAAACTACTGCGCATACGATTTTGTACTGAATTCGTATGCGCAGAAGTGTCTAAAACCTTAGAGAATCGCACCGCTGAGCGTGATTATTAAAAATCATTTAAAAAACTTCTTAAATAACTACAAAGAACTGTGATGAATTGGGATATTATTGTTTTTTAAGTAGTTTCGTTTTAAGAATTGTATAAGTAAAACATGAAATGACAATTTATTCGTTACGATAAACTCTGACAATTTTTTAAGATAAACTCTGACAACTCGGATATTTTTTATTCTGCTCGTAGAATTATAACATTAACTACTCAAAGTATAAATAAGTATAAATACTCACGCTTTTCAGGGTTTTCTCGCTATAAAATGGTTTTACGATAGGAAAAATTGATTCGAAAACTGGCGATACATTGATTATATGCCGTTGATGTATTTTCAATGGCTGGCTTTTCTAAAAATTATGAAAAATAACATGAATAATACGAAAACAATATTTAAAAAAAGATTATAGGTCAATAAATTAAGAAATAAAGTGAAAATGAAAATTTGAATGCGATTGTTCTGTTGGAAGGACCATATGCTGATGGACTAAAAGTCGCATGCACGAAGACACTTCAGAATGCCGAGTGATCTATGGTACAAAATTACTCACCATGCGCCATCCCGAAGTGTCGCATGCGACTTTCAGTCCAGCATAGTGTCACATATCCGCTTCATTTTTGGAGAATATCGATTCCACAACTTTCTCTATCTACAGATCAGAACAGATTTATCTAATATACAATAAAATATAAAAATAATGTGTAAACAGCGTTAAAAGGTGTAATTTTGTTGATAAAATAGGAAGAGAGAAAACTGAACGAGAAGTTCGATGACAGTCAGTGACCAACTGGATATCAAATCTCCCCAATAACCTGGGGCCAGATTGCAAGCTTACCTTCATCGATTTTTATCGCAGTTGTGACGCGAATATGATAGTAATCGGTATATTTCAAAGAGATTTTACCAATTACGCTTTACCATTGGGTGCGGATAAGGGAAAGTAAAATCTAAATGACAATATTGTCTTTGCGGGCGATTGCTAGAGATCTACGTACAAGTTTTTTTTAAAAACCTTTTTCACCTTATTATATGCCGCCATCTTTTTTAAGGTGGAAAACTGCAGTTGTGCCGCATGTTTTGGAGTAAATCCTTTCATGTCAAGGACCACAATGTTTCCAGCGCGTAATGGGTCTCATTTCATATACATATCAATAACCATGTATAGGTATTTATTAGCTGATGCAAGACAATATTTATCTGGAGAATAATCTCGAAGTCCTACCAACAATACTTTATTCCGATCTTTTGTCTCTCCAGGAAGATATAAACATTGCCTGTAAGAAGAACCAGGATTGAGAACACAAAAACTAGATTAATTGCATCAAAGAATGAATATCTAACAGTCAGTTTAGGAGTAGTACCTACGCAGGTAGATGATGTTGACCATGTTTTCAGAAAATACATGTTATACAATTTACCACTACTACACTTAATGGTGCTCAGGACAATGCATTGGAATCAATAGTGCAGTTTGTCTTGATTATTTATTACACGAAGGCAAGATGATCAGTCTTAAGCTTTTCGATCAAGTCCATGGTAAATATTTTTATATTAAAATCACATAAGAATTAATATTTCAAGTTGACTCCGTCGGGAATCGAACCCACGACCTCATGATTAAGCGCGGTAGCTAGCACACGACGAGAAGGACATGATGATATAAAACTGCCTAAAAGTTCTTGTTAGTCGGACTATACTGAAAAATTTTTTTTAGGGGATGGTTGTTTTTTCAAAAATTTACCAGGTTTTTTTTGACAATTATATTGATATTGTGGATCGAATATTGATGCGTGAGGTACTTACAGTAATTTACTAATGTTTTTTATCTCTTCGGATAGAGGATCTCTATTGCCAAATACTTCAGGAACACTAGATCTCACAGAGAAAAAATTATCTATATAGGACTTAGTAACTTGAAGGCTGTTGCTACATCGATAAAGGAACATTTCTATCAAGTATTCTTCTGAAAATAGGTATTAAAAACGACACGCATAAATAAAAAAATATGTTTATGTATAATTACAAGGAAAATACATATATACCTATATGCATTTTTTTGTAAAATAAAAAAGTTTGTTATATAGTTAGTTATATTATACCCAAATTTATCAATTTCGGTTTCTAAAGTGTTAACCGATAACAGGAGGAATCTAGTAATGTTCACATACTTCATATAACGGGAAGGCCACGTTCACGAGCGGCGACTAGCCGACTGGGCGACTAGTCGGTTGCAAAAAGCCGGTTTAGTCGGCCGACTAGTCGGCCAAGCCGATCATTGCTTTCGGTGGAGTTCGTGTGCCATCGGCAATGTTTGTGGCAAGAAAATTGGAAGACATTCACGATGATAAGTCAAGTGCATCTCACGAGCTCCACTCCTACTGTGCGTTATCGGTGATAAATCGCAACGATGACCCATTTGAGTGGTGCAAAATACTTTTGTTTGGAGGCTACAAATTATTATTATTGATTATTCAAAGGCGCAAAAGCTTTCTTTTACAATTTATTAATTTTGTTAAAATTATAGTCTTCATCTTTCAAGGTTAATTTTGTTTGCTAAGTATAAAGGAAGAGTTCCTACTAGTATTTTATATTCCAATTATTTTATTTATTTATTTACGGAAAAATCCATTTTAAAATACAGAGTTAAGCATAAAAGGGATAACAAGCAGTAAAATAAGTGACAGAACATTAAATTGGTGAAGCTAAGACAGTGAGAATAAATGTGGACACACTCAAGACAGGATCGGGTCTACTTCAGTGAATGTTTAAAATCTAGATAGACTTACACCGAAGAAGTCCAGATCCCGTCTTGAGTTTACAATACGACACAATCGAGACAATGGGGCATGAAAACCATAGTTAGTTTTGTGGTGACTAAGGAACAGCACGTCATTATTTCTCAACCTACGGACTGGAATACACAAAGTCACTTGAGTCAGTAAAGATGGTGCACCTATCATGCCATTTAGCAATTTAAATATGAAAATGGAATCAATGTTAGATCGACGCTTTTGAAGACTAGAGATTCTCAACATTGACTCCATATCTTCATAAGTGTAATCATCTCTCCCCAGACCGATCATCCATGCTACTTTTCTGAGTTTAATTATATCGTTTCTAATTATAATTAATAATGAATAAGAATTATGTTTGTGCATTTTATTTAAACCGAAACTGTGATTCTTACACAAACAATAAATAGGTTACGTACGCTCTTTACCCAGAGTTGTAAAAGCTCCGTTTAGACTTCATTTTTTTGTTAAAATTACACTAGTAATTAATTACACTATCTAGTAAGTTCAATATTATTGAATACCAAAGGAAGAGTTCCTTTTCCTAAATTACATTGAAAAACTTTAAGGCAGAATCTAAAATAAAAACTTAATACAGGTGACGACTTCATTTCAATTTCCCTATTTTTAAGCACATAAATGCAAATAAAGTAAACAGCCGACTAATCACCGACTACAAATATGGATGGATAGTCGGCTAGGCTTTCTCGACTAGTCGGTACATCTCTAGTTTTTTCCGTTCATGCTCCGTTGCTCGTGAACATGGCTTTCCTGTAAAAGCGAACGTGGCAAAAGAAAAAGGCTTACCTAAATGATCCGGAAGATGTGGCTGAGAGATGAGCCAATTATTTATCAACGTTACATCTTCAGAAGATGGCTGTTGCGTCCTTACTGCTTCCATTTCTTAATTATAATTTGGGGTATTAAAACACACGGAAAATTAAACATGAATCGTATTCAATATCTTATTAATATTTCCGTTCAGTCGCCGCTCACGTACTTCCCAACTTTGTTAATATTTTAATGTTATAAAGTCATTATTGTTGCTTAATTTATTTTAGGAAATATTAAAATCAACTGAGAACACGACGTAAATGTCTGAATGTTGAATATTAATTAGCAATACTGTTTGCCTTGTGTTAAGTAATTATTTATCTGAGTATGTTTCCTTGTATCGTGCTATAATAAAGATAGGTATGTATTTTGATCCAAAACGTGATAAAACATTATTTAAATAAAACTTCTTCAAGATAATTTATTTACCTACTTTTTTGGTTTTTAAAAATATTTATTTATTTATTCATATACGTATATAAATAAAGTTATGTTAAGGGGAAACGATCCGTGTAGGTCCGTAAATCGATGAAACAGGGTTCGGCGTTTGAGCTCTCAAATGTGTAATTACTTATATTTCTAAGATAAAAAAATGTTTTTTGCTACTCAACATAATGGTGTTTCATGTCATTAAAAATAGTTTCTTTTAAATACTACAATTACGTCACAAAAATCGCGAATTTTATGAAAAACTCTCGAATAGCGTTGTGGCGTTTGAGCTGGCGTTTCTTAATTAGTGACACCTGATTTTTAAAAGAATACCAGTTTATGGGAAAAATAATTATTCATCCTGTGAACAGATGAAGAACAAAATTGTCAAAAAACAATTCAGTTTTTTCGCAATACGTTATCAAACATATGATATTTTTTCTGAAGATTTTTTCAGTTAAGCAGTTTAGCGGGAATTCAACTTAATAAAAAAATACGTACAAGTGAATAAATACATTTTTAAATTTTCTCCATACTAAATTTTCGCATTCCGACAAGAACTTTAACTGGTGGAAAAAAACTCAGCGGCCCCCAGTTTTTTGTGATAAATCAAAATAGACAAAAAATTTCCGTTTAAACACGTCTAGCTGGAAAAATAAGGAAATTATAACGTTTTCAACTTTGTTTTAATTAGTTGTATGAATAATGTACAAGGCCACTTTAAAGTTCAAAGTCTATTAGGGCCATTCAACACAATGCTTTTTATAATTAAAAGTACCTACCTGATTTTGTGTGAAAAGAAAATGAAATTGCCCATTCACAGTTATATATTTTATTTTTATAATATATCATATGATTTATTATTTTCTTAATTTCAGCGTATTTCTTCGTCTTATTCAATTTTTAAAGTATGTTTTAATAAATCCATGTGCTCTAAATTTTAACAAAAAATAATGAAAAAATTATCTCTATGGAGAGAAATGAGTGATGTCTTAGCGAATATTTTGCATAAAAAAACGTTTTTCGTGGATAAAAAAGCACTCGACAGCGCGATACTGAGCCACCGAATTAACCTGAGTGGAAAAAGTCGAAATGGAGGTATAAATAAATAGGAAAAAAATTAAAAATTAAAAATTAAAGTACAAACCCGTCAATTTTTTACATTTATATTGGAATCGATGGAATGATATTTTTTTATAAGCGAAAGAATTGATGAACATGCAGAAAAAATTAGGATTAGGTTTTAGCTACTGAAACCTAAACATTTGAACAACGGACCGTAGGTACTCCTAAAAACACAAAAATTAAACTCTTATGCCCTAAATAAAAAAAAAGTCGCATCTGCCACCACGAATTTGAAAAGTTAATTTTTTAAGAGTAAAAACAAAAACAATACAAAAATTATAATGAAAATAAAACGTAACAATTTTTTGAAGATAACTTATCGTAAATTTGTGTTTATTCGTGTCGCGCGTCGTGTTGTTTCGACCCCTGAAACTATTTAATTTATTTTTGAGTGAAAAAACAACATATAAATATACCTATAACTTGCCTAAAATCAAAAAATTTTTACAGTATGTAAGATAAACATACCCACTTAATGAAATCATAAAATTTTTGTGTGTTCCATATTATACATAAAGACCAAATAAACAATTATTTATTTTCATAACCCCCTTTCCCTAAATATCAGTCGCATCTAACACAATGCTTAACTTAAACTTCTAATTTTAGTCAAAAATTAAAGTCTTGAACGAGCCCGTTTCAAGAAGATCGTCGGATCGCTTTTCCGGCCTTTTCGTCTCATCTACATTCCAAAGTTGATTTTTTAGGAAGAAATCCCTGGAAAATAAATTTCAATTACATACACTTTGTTTAATTTTTATTTAAATGTAGGTAACAATGAGAAAATAAAAAATCAAAATGAATGTAAGTAAAACCAAGCGCAAACGCAAGTAATTTACCTGTTTTCTTCAAGGGTTTTTAAGAGTTTCAGCGTGTATTTGTCTCACAAGTTCCTACTGTTTCCTCCATATTCAAGAGGCATCATTCCCGAGGGAATAGGTCAAATAATGTCTCTGAGTTGACTGAATGGAAAAATATCTGTAAAAGACTTTCGATGTAAACATTTCCTCACGAAAAAAAGTTATTTTCCTATTCAAGAGATGATTATAAAGAACGCCCGTTACTACAAATTCCACATAATAATAAGAAACAAATCGCGGTCACATGCACACGCAGCCAAGTGTTTAAAACGCATTTAGACATCGAGACCAAAAGTATGATCTATATAAAATAACTTCTCTAACCCGATAAAAAACCTGTGAACAATTGGGTATCATTGTTTT
>JAGVSP010001821.1:0-37408 GCA_022494985.1 Micrasema minimum
TCTCGTGCATCCTCCCAAGTCAAGCTCACGTCCTGCAGCTCTGACGCAAAACTGCCGACGAATTGTCAACAGTGGACGACCAGGACGCCGAGAACCTGATGCCTTGTAAAATAGGCAAGCATGGTTAAGGCTCTCAGGAGGCATGCGTAGTATATGGCCTAGCCAGCCAAAACGCCTTCGCCGGATGACAGTAGATACCAAGGGTTGCTGTGTCCGTTGCCTTACCCCTGTGTTCCTTACAAAGTCAAACCACCGCACACCTAAAAAATTTCAAAGACACCTATTCTCAAAACTCAGAAGTATGCTATCTTGGGCCCTGGTTAGGTGTCTTTAAATTCAATTGTATATTATATAGGCTTATTCCCTTCAAAACTTCTCGTCTCTGTTGAGATGTCAATTGTAATTTAATGTTAGCCCGTAATGGGTGAAATTCTGTTTTTGTCTACAAGTATTTGGACACTGCGATTCGCAGTCATAGAGGAGAACTGACAAAAAAATTACAGACAAAATTACAAACAACAAAAAAATGTTACTCTGAATAAAGTATGCCGTTGATTACATTTCATTATAACAATAAAAATACATTTCACGTGTGAAAAATGACTTATTTAATATTATATCCGATGCAAGAGTGTGAAACTTAATTCTGAGCCAGTTTTAAAATGAAATGGCTGTTAAATTCACGTTGTTTTGATTTATGAAACACGTTTACGTTGCTTTGTGGAAGGCTTTTTCATTTAATATGCAAAAAACGTTTTGAAAACGAGTGACGTGTATACCGTGGTATTATATAGCTACGAATGGAAACAGTTTGCATTGAAAATTACCATAAAATTTTGCATTTCATATTCGCGTTTCCGTGATTTCATATATTTTTTACGTAATCTTTAGAACCTTGTCAAAAATACGCCTAAATCCTGATTGAATAAGTAGTAACGGTCGTATATATTAGTGTCAATGCTGATTATATTAGTAGCAATGCAGTGCCTTATGCAATATTAGGTCCGGACAAGGAAAAATTACTATTTAAAGTTTTTCGTTGTTTCGTACCTAATTTTATTTCATTCTGTTAAGAATACGTAACACTAAACTACGGGAACTAAGAAAAAAGGCAAAGAAGCCTGTATTAATGACGCTTTGATTGCTGGTACATTAATATAGTGTACATAAGATGAACACGATATTAAGTATAAATATTTGAATTTTAAAACACGTTATCCACCTATTATCAACATGGAAAAACATAAATGAAATCATATATTATAATGCATGAAAATTTGCAAACTTGAATGTGAAATTTCTTACCTTGAGCTGGGGCGTAGATATTCAGATACAAGCAATCCTCTGACTGATTAACTAAAAATGGCAGGATCCTTTTCAGGTACTCCACGTCCTTTAGACACTCTCTTCAGCACTGCTGTCTCATTCCTTATATCCGGTAACACTTGCGGACACACTGGACTAAACCTGTCCGCCACTTTAATCCCTGACCACAGAGCTCCTGAAACAGGAGGCATAAACCTCAAAGACCCTAGAGGAGGAGACGCGTAAGGAATCCCTCTAAACGCCTCCACAGGATCTAGGTATCGCGATTCTAATGTAACAATTACTCCTCTCAAATCCCCGTATTTAGTCCTTACGACTCTAGAGCTAAGAGTCCCTGTACTTCTCTCTTGGTTTCTGCTCTGTTCTGATGCCGCTTCGCACTTGACTGCGAAGAACTTCGTGGTAAAAGGCGGAAGGGTCATGATCAGAAGGGCGTGGAAAACTAGCATCGTGAAGGATGATGTGCATTTCATGCATTTCAACCGCGATCTTATGTTCTTTCCCATCACTACACTTACACTTTTAACTTAACTTAAAACACATTTTTAAATGTTTACACTTGTTATGCATTTATGGTGATTCATTGCTACTATTTTATGACGCCAAGATTGAAAACAGATGCCATTTTTTGGGCATTAGTTAATCGGTTTTTTCTGGTTTTGAAAATCCATCTATCGCTCCCGAAATAATGTCACGCTTATCTGAAATCAAAGAAAAACAAAATGAATTAGTCGTTTATTATTTCAGTATTCATATTGTGGTCTGAAAACGGCTATTATTTAATAAAGTAATGCTTGGTCAAAAAAAATCTGATTTGTTAATTTAAAACAAAACCTACATTTTTATATTGCATAGAAGCAAATTAACGGCACACGGTGTGGTAACTTCGAGTTTCCCATTAAAATCTTTATTTTATAACTTTTACGATTGCATATGCCCAAAATTTTTTTTTAATTATCAGAGTATAGTTAGTATCTCTGTCGGTCATAATAGCTTATTTTCATATTTTAGAAGCTAGAAGACGCATAGAAAATTCATAAAGGCATAGTCCTCGATTTATTGCAAAATGCACGATGATCCTATGAAATTTCTGAATCATGCGGGTAAAAAATAAAGGGTATAAATATATTTTTTTATCCAAGAAGATTTGAATGAAAATAAGTAAAAATGCCACTGTATTTATTTTTAACATATTGGTTATTTAGTGAGATTTTCAACGCTGGTAACACCACCGCAAGGCGAGGTTTGAAAGTGTTTTTCTATGTATATATTTTAAAAGAATTCAGTAAATTAATGGAACATTTTATATTGCGTTAACCTGTGTAAAATGAAAAGTTTAATAAGTTCATTTCATTTACAAATAATCTGCTTTAAGATTGAAAGTCGAGTAATGTCAATATTATACTAAGTAAATAGTTAGATTCAAATTAATTTACTATTCAAGTTTAATAACCCTGTGACATTATTCAGCTTAGGGAAAGCCCAAACTGGGAACCATTAAATTTTCATTTAAATACAATCTTCTTGTTAACTTCATTACAAAATTATTACACAATAACCCTTGCCTAATGGAAACACTTCTAAATCACTTTGAAATAGGGGATCGTAAAAACAAAAGTTAATAGAATATAAAAATATTTTTTTATGTGAAATTTATCGTCTTTTTACTGTCAATCGATTGAATATATTTTTTGACTAGACATGACTCACTAGAAAAATATTTAAAGCAATTGCTTACTTGATCTGTATTAGGATAAATTTTGAATTATTTATCAACAAAGATTATGACACAAGACATAGATTGATCTTATGACATGAAATGTTCCTTACTTAAAACTTTTTTTACTAGGTAACTAAAATTACAATATAATAAATTATTATGCAAAAAGTTTTTTTTATAATCGAAGTACACGCTTGACACCCATAATATATTTCATGGTCTGTTCCATGTCATTTATGAAAATGAAAATAAAATTGTTTTAACAATCATTGATAAATTTACTTCTTAACGTAATCATCAAATAGGTGCTAAAAAATATTTTTTAATGATAAAAATTGGTTAAAATTAATATGATTTATTATTAGTAATAAAGAACGTGATTTTAATTTAATACCAATCATAACTAACTAATTAACCATCACGCCATTTCCATTAGGTGGGATGGAACGCCACACCACTCTATTCTGGCGTATTTTCCTTGCTTCCTCCGCATTCATACATCTTTTCTTTTAATTAACCTCCCTAACAGGCCAGGAAGCCCAATTAAACTTATTATCCGACTTATCGGATTATTATTCGATTCGAATACGTCGATTAATCCGACTCATTTGCCCACTTTCGAGCACTTGTTGTACTTGATCATGCCATGTCTTTCTCGGCCTTCCTCGACTTCTACATCCAGGCACACAAAATCAAGTATTTACCACAAATTATAACATACTTATTATAGAACGTACTTGCACTCTGAAAAAATGTTATTGAGAAGGATTTTAAATGCCATATAATAAGACATCCTGTTTACCAATGTACTTTCACAAATAATAAGCTGAATCCGGCATCAAGTTGTTAGACGTATTGGATTTATTATGAAGCTAAGGAGAAATTTCTATCCATTTTCAGGCTTTGAAATCAAAGCCTTAGTAAAATATCTTATTTACAATCTCATAGGAATGTTAATACCCTAGCCAGTTCGGAGAATCCATTACAGTGGATAAAAAAAATACACTCAATAAAATACACAAATAAAAGCTTTCTACATGTAATAAGTTAGGAGGCTACAGCCCTAACTGCCTTATTAAGTGCTTTTTCAAGATATATAGCTTGAGATCATATTTCAGGTCTGAAAATTGATTTTCCTATTTCCTGTAAACACGATGCGCCGTGAAAAGATCCGGAGGCTTTTAAAGCTAAGGAAGCATATTTTTAATAATAAACTGAAGCTTTTTCTTGATTGTGAACAAAAAAAAAAGTAAACAAAATTTTGAGTGTGTCCAAATACTTGTAGACAAAAACTGGATTTCACCCATTACGGGCTAATAATTACAATTTGACATCTCAACAGAGACGAGAAATTTCCTTCCAAATTTCTCGTCTCTGTTGAGATGTCAAATTGTAAAAAAAAAAGTCTTTATTTATATATACTTTTCGCCCCGTAGCATAGTGGTAGCGAATTCGGCTACCGTGCATTGGGTCGCGGGTTCGATTCCCGTAGGCGGTCAACATGAAATATTTATTTACATGTGGAGAACGGGTGGTGGCCCAGTGGGTAGCGTCGCGGTCTCAAGTCGAGTCCAGAGATCGTCGGTTCGAATCCCCACTTCAACACGACTCGATTCCTATTTTCAAGCACAAGCCGCTTAGGTTTTATTGAAAATAGTTTTTACAAATTGAAATATGTGCAAATATCATAAGATTGCATAGATTTCTTTTTACTTTAAGAAAAAATTAAAAAAATATTTTGTGATACCTTGAACTGGTACTGAAGCGTATGACTGATATCGTCCCTTCATGTAATAAAATGATCAAGAATCACTGCACTTGGTGTGCCGATGCAGTGCCCTATGCACCATTGGGTGCAGATAAGGGAGAGTATACACATTTAAAACTGTGCATGTTCACTAAAAATAACCTTTATTTTTCATTTTATATCCCTACAGAGGTAGATTTTTTGCAAATTCAGGAATAGGAATATTTAAGGGCTTACAGAGCTTATGAACTGTCATTGGCTGGGTTTAGTGGCCACTTTACGTTTTACAAAATCCCCCATTCCGCTTATTAGCAAATATCCACACCAGGTTTCATTTTTTGATTTTGTATATATGTTACGAATCAAAAACCATTCACCAGCGTGTAGCTCCATCTATGCATTGATATTGAAGTATTTATTGAAAAATTACAACATTTTTGTTATTAGGACTCTGACCGAGTTAAATTGATTGATTACTAGTAATCGCCAGCAGATGACTCTGTGATTTATTTTACTTATATTTAGACCAGGAATTTTGTGTGTTTAAATACCTTTATTTTCTTTATTCTACTATACTATTCCCTTATCTTGCCCTTATCAGCAACCAATGATCGATAGTATATTGCATTGACACACCAAGTACAGCGATTCTTGATAATTTAATACAAAAAGTCAAGATGATGCGTTTTACGCTTCAGCGCCTGTATCACATATGCAATATTTTAATGTGAAAATCACATTGAAATAATGTTTTCATATTGACTGACCCGTTGGGAATCGAATGTGTGTCCTCATGTATGGTAGACCGAAGCGCTTAATAATTCTAAAATGTAAATAAAAAAATAAAAATGACTATCTGTTTTCCCTAAGAAAAAGTCAGAAAGAACACCCTCTCTTCTCATACATTTTTTTCTTCTTTAACATTATTAATACTTTTCATGCACGAACATCGAAATGAAGCCTGTTTCTGTCCAAACAAAGCGATTACATTTTTTAGCTCTTAAAATTGAGTCCTAAGCGTGCATTTAACTTTGATTAAAGTAAAAGCAATTATTTGAGTCGAGTCCAAACGCCTGAAATTTTCATTAAAGTTTTTTAAGAATTTACTCCGCCATAATTAACTCCCGAAACTTCACTTTGAATGATCACATTTAGCATTGAGATTTTTTCAAAAGTCATTATTTTAAATTGAGTTTTTAATTAACCAAAAAAAGGCGCATTCCTCTTTATCAAATTAATTTTCTGATGAAACTTTTCAGAAAAAGAAATTCATTATATAAAAAAGGATTTGCAAATGTGTGTCTGAAGGTTAAACTAGTCACCCACAAATAAGATTGAATTTTAAAAAAAATCGTCAGTGTAAAAATAATTATTTCGGGACGCATTTAATTTTTTAACAATCGATATTTTTTTAAAGATGTCCGGATATTTAGGAGTTTACGGGGCTTATGACTAGTCGATGGCTCTGTTAAGGTGCTTTGTTGTATTAAAAAAAACTCCATTTCACAATTTTTTTTATATATCTGGCAATATTTTCTTGTACATACGAGTACATGAAACATAGACATGTACATTGTTCATAAACATACCTTTGTTAACAGTAAATAGCTAAGGTTAAGGTATACAGTCAATATTACTTCTGCTTCTATCTTGTGACTGGCAAGCCTAATATTTAGAAAGAAGCTCACTCTAAGCTAAGTCAATATTTATTATTATATTACAATTATTATCTTAAATTTAAGTTCAGAATATTAATGTTGATGTAAATGTTTACATGTGTCTTAAAAGACAATAAATAAATCAATAACATAAATAAATATGTGGTTGATTTGTTGTAAATGTCCTATAGTGTATGTAGATTAGATGTATCTATCAATAGCCTGGAACCATCAATAACTTTGATATTAAAATGTGTTCCTGGTATATTATTCCAACTATCTATACTCTTAGTATTTGCAAGACGAATGTTATATATCTCAGTTCGTTACGTAGACATTTTTTTACAAAACAGCTTTAAGGGTCAACCAAATATAAATAATAAAGGCTACTGTAGAATATAACAAAACCCGCAATAATTTAATAGGACGAGTAATTTATCAATTATTTATAGTAAAAAGAACAATAAGTGTATTTGTACGTAGGGATAACCTTATCGCAACCAGACAGTCGGGGTACGGTCGTATAATAATTTCAGGCACCTTTCGCGAACCATTATGATGAAATTAATGACCCTAGAAAATTCCAGTAAAACAAAAAACAACTATTTTTCATCTCAATACTCTGAATTTGGAGACGGATAAAAAAGTATTTTGAAAGAAAATAATTCTCTGATCGTTTCAACAAGTCTAGTTATAATCGATTAAAATAAATTGAGAGATTACTCACTGGTGACATCTTTATTTATACATGTGGTCAGGTACAGAAACACTTCTTATTATTTCGCATAACTACAAAGTGAGTACTTCTAACATAAATTTTAAAATACTAATAATAATGTCTACTGCCATCCAGCAAAGGCGTTTCGGCTGGCTAGTCCATATACCACTTATGCCTCCCGAGAGCCTTAACCATGCTTGCTTATTTTACAAAGCATCACGTTCTCGGCGTCCTGGTTGTCCACTGTTGACAATTCGTCGGCAATTTGCGTCAGAGCTGCGGGACGCGGACTTTACTTGGGAGGATGCACGGAAGCTGGCGGCCGATCGCTTGGCCTGGAGGCTTTTTGTGGATTCCATATGCTCCACATAGGGAGCGGCTATGGTATGATGATGAATAAATTAAAAGACAATTTTCTTAGCAAACGGAAGATAAATATATCGCAAAGGGCTGTTTGTAAGCCTTAAGCTACTTTCGCATCTCCAGGGCCCTATGCTAGACTGAAAGTCGCATGCGACACTTCGGATTTTGTACCGTAGATCAATCGCCGTTCTGAAGTGTCGCATGTGACTTTTAGTCCAGAATAGGGTCCCAGGACTTCAGGATGGCTGGTTTCAGATGCTGTTGTTCTATTTTGAACTTGTTCACACAGATGTCACCGTATCAAAAGGTACCCGATCTTATGACGAAGTATAATGAAGTTTGATTTATATTTTTTATTGACATTACTTGGTGGAATTACATGATTAAATTATTAATATAAAACTAAATAAAGTTAAAAAAAAAAACTTGGCAAACTTCCACTTTTATTTATTCTGACCAGTTAGCGCTTTCACCTTGTAACGGGCATCTTCAGACTGGTCATTTTATTCCTCAAAGCCTTTTTATTTTCATTTGTATTTCTAGTAAAAAATATTGTGATAAACGATTTGAAGTATTATTTGTTTTCGTAGCATTGACGGAGCATTCTAGAAAGTCAGTTTTCAGTAGGTTATCCGTACGATTATTGATAGTGACAAGACAAAATAGCTGTCATAAACTAGTTCTGAATGTTTCCCTAAACCGTTGTCAATATTCATTTAGGTATTATTGATATCCCAACAAAGACAGAGAAACTCTAGAAACCAAAAAATGCTTAGCAACCTTCTCAACAGCATAGAATTTTTTTGTAATGCAGAACGACGAAGACGAGCTCAATATATATATAGTAGTTTCAAAAATTTGTCATAATATGGTTATCGGATGATGGGCGGAATGGGGAATGTTGTAGTACACCAAGTGGCCACTCAACCCAGCCAATGACAGGTCATAAGCTCTGGAAACGCCTAGATAATCCACATTGTATCCAGAGTTTCTCTGTCTCTGTTAGGATATCAATAATATCTGATATCAGCCCAGCATGGGTATAATCCAGTAATTTGTCTACAAGTATTTGTATTCATTTAAAATGTTGTTAAAAAAATATTCATCTAACCCATAAACGCTCCCCATGTACAGCACATGGATTCCAAAATCTGACTCCGCAATCTGCCGCTGACTCAACCATCCATGCAACAAAAAGTCTGTAATATATTATAGAACCACAAATTTTATTTGATTCTACTCATTTATACCGAAATTATACCAAAATTTATACGCTATTGTGTATATTTTTATATGCGCTAACAAACTGATCCAAAATGCACTAAGTAAGATAAAAATGCAATAAACATAGGTTAGGTACATAATGCAGTACAAATTGCAGGAAAATTTATTTGAAATAACTGGTTAACTACTGCGTAATATGCAAACATTTATTAATTGACCCTGTAGAATTTACGTATTTTATTTATTTATTTTATCATTCATTAAAAATAACAACAGTGAAACATAAAGCAATAAGTTTATACATATAATGAAAAGGAAAAAAAAACCTTGTTGCAAAGTATGCAAATACCTATACAACTCTATGAATTTCGAACTAAAACAGGTGTTATCAACCATTTTTTAAAATAATTCTTAATATTATCATTTCTAAACTAACTAACTATCTAACTAACCATCACGCCATTTCCCCGAAGGGGTAGGTAAAGAGGATAGAACGCCACACCACTCTGTCTTGACATTCTTCTCTTGCTTCCTCCACATTCATACATCTTCTCATGCACGCACGTCGATTATTCCGACTTCTTACATGTCCACTTTCAAGCACTTGTTTTACTTATCATTTCTATTTTAAAAATATATGTAAATATATATGTGTATGTGTACATGTATATGTATATATAATATATGTTTTTGTATATATATGTTTAACAGTCACCAATATGTCAACTTTCAGTTGTAAATTCAAGATAATATTCAGACTTTTAAAGTTAACAATGTAGCAAAAATAATTTACATTGAAAGTTTAGTTATTATTTAAAATGTTAGTAATGTTTCGATAAAATATTACCTTTAATATGGAATATGGCTTTCGTCGAAGTTTCTAAACTGTGCCAGCGTCTAGACAGCACTCTGGCTGATTGCACTTTTAACGACTCCTTCGCCCCTTCTTTCTGAATCTTTCTAAAAAGCACAGTAAAATTTTAATTTACGTTTTTTCCTGACAGATTGAAGGCATTTATTAACGCTTTTGCCAAAGTATAAGAGTGTGTAACAGCGTCATCTAATAATATCGTGGTTGCTTAGATAAATTATTATAACTGATAATGAACACTGCAAAGTGTTTTAGACTATAAGCTACTCAGATTTTAAATTACTGGAAAATACGATCATTATAAGCTTAATTTTCCGATTATCCTAGTCATTTAAAAAAAAAAAAGCTTATTTTATAAGTTTAATGTAGTATCTCTCATATACTTAATTATATAATAGAAAAACATTTAAGTATTGCTGTTCTTAATGATAGATGTGGTGAATTTAAAAGGAACTTGAAATCTTTTTATAGCCTCTGATTGAACATAGGCTAAGTACTTAAAGCCTTTCCTAAGCCTATAAATTGTGTATTATAATGCTGTGTAATTTTGTAATTGATGTGCAATAAAACCATGTATGTTATTATTATGATAATATGTTAAATGATAGATATTGTCACGTTGTAGAGTTACCTGTAATTAAATTCATTCAAATAAATAAACAGTAATTTGACTATCTAAATAACCATCACTCAATTAAGGCAGAGAGGATAGAACGCCACACCACTCTGTCCTGGCACACTTTCCTTGCTTCCTACACATTCATACATCTTCTCATGCACGCACGTCGATTGATCTGACTTTAACAGTCATTTAATTATTTTATTTTAATAAACACCACACATCGCATCAGTAATACAATTCTACCTATTATTTTCAAATCACACTAAATAATTCATGCGTATTGTTAACAATTTGTTTACAAATGTAAAATGCCTCATTATTTTTTCCAATGCTAATGCTTTAACCGTTTCCAATATTCAATATTTTTTCTACGTGGTGTCAATAACAAGCTCGCTGTCAATCATTGGGGATTTTCCCCTAATAATAAAATTAATTAAAGGCGCATTATGGGGGGCTTAAATAATCAAAGAGCGTACGAAATGTTTGTTTTCCTTTATAATTACTTGAACAAAAAACGTCGGATTCACAAGTAACCCGTGTAACGAAATTAGACCCTTTGTTTTAGTTGGTGGTTGCTGCGTAATGTATATATTAATTTTTAACGACGTGAGAATTAATGGCGGCTTTTTAATGGGGTTGGTATACCGTGGATAAAGCATTAATGGGATCAAAAAGAAAAACTTTCAACGACACAACACTTAAATTTCAAACGTTAACGACCGAAAGGGTAACTCAAAATGGCGACTTTGGTGACAAAATGGCGGCCAGGGTGACATATTGTTAAAAGTTTCGGTGCCGTAAACGAGCTCTCGCAAAACTGCGTGTCATCACGTGTATTACGAACTTTTGAAAGTATTTATATCTGTTTGGGCCATGTACCTATAACATAAACAATACAAATACAAGATAATTTTTATATTTAATATTTCATTTAATATGTAACTACATGAAAATAATTCATGAAGGTAAAAAATATTCTTGTTCGAAGATTTCGACATGAATATGTATGTAGTTTAATAATATATTATATCTTATGAAAGCCCCACCCTTTCCCTAGACTGTTTTAAATACTATTGAGTATTTTTTCAGTCCAGCCAACTCGAATTTTTCAACAAGCTAAACCGTGATTATAAGATTGTTAGTGTGATAAAAATTCGGATGAATTTACGTGATGTACGACAAATGCTTTCATTGCCCCTACCACTGTCTCGGCTTATGTTTTATAATTGTCATTGTTTCCATCACCCGAACCAACCAGAGTCGGCCCAAATTAACAGTAGCAGGGTATGTTAGTTTCTACCCCGATCATTATTTATTAGTAATTACAACCACCCGTGTGGAGACCGGTATCCCGCCTCGCCAGGCCCCCCATCCCAGACATGCACCCGTCCATCCGCGGTCAGGGTCTTGATGGAGGAAGGATAGGGAAAAAAGGGGAGGGGACAGAACGCATGTGTGCATCTCACACTATCATCCTATCATCCTATCTTGCAGACACTATTTCATACGTCCCCTGCCGTTGAAACGTTGTTATATTTTTTTATATCTAGAATTATATATGGAAGAGAAACACACGTTCTATATATTGTAATATACAACCAAATTTCAAGAATGGTAGGAACTAAATTTGCTTGAAATCGGATGTTTGCTTCTAAAAGTATTTTTGTAATTAATTAACTTAGCGGGCAACGAGAGGGTGGAAATTGGATACTTTTTAAGATTAAAAATTAAAAACACTCGCAAAGGGTTGCGCCGGAGGCTCAATAAGAGATAATTTCACCCTAATTAAGGCACTAAATTATTTTCCGTTCTCATTCAGCAGATCTTTTTATTTTGCTATTATTTACGTGGTCCTTTTTAAATGAAAACGCTGAAAACGTTGATAATTCTGTAAATAAAGAAGTTATAATGGCTTTTGTGTTCTGCTCTTTGCCTGGAATCACAACTAATTTGGGTACGTAATACATTAATTTCATTGTTTCCGAGATATCTTGTGATAATTCCACTGTTTTCTTTAATTTTATAGTCTGCGAAAGAAATGAATATTATTACAACATTAAAATGTTAACGTTTTATTTAAAATAAAATGTTTCATGAAAAGATTCTAAGAAAACATAGACAAAATTATTTGCTTGGTAATTTTATATGCATTTCGGTTAAATGTTTATTCATAAGTAGTCAATAGCATAAATTTAGAGGGTGCACAGGAATTAGCACTCGATCACTGGCTTGGAAGCAGTTTGTGGAATCCATATTCTCCACATAGGCAGCGGATTTGAAAGAATAATGATAATGATGAATAGTTAATGAAATTACATCATTATTAGATATTATTGATATCCCAACAGAGACAGAGAAACTCTGGAAGCGATGTGGGTTATCTAGGCGTTTACAGGGCTTATGACCTGTCATTGGCTGGGTTAAGTGGCCACTTGATGTACTACAAAATTTCCCATTCCGCCTATCATCTGATAAACATATATATGACCAATTTTGGAAAAATTTTCCAAAATTTGTATGGGTATAATCCAGTAATTTGTCTACAAGTATTTGTATACATTCAAAATGTTGTTACATAAAATTTTCACTGTATATTTATCTTCAGTTTTAAAATACACCTGTAGATGGACAGTACTGCGTGTCCGAAACATGTCGTGTTAAAAAATAAACTCAGTGGACTAAAATCAAAGAGTTTTATTTATATAATGAAATGAAATACTGAATTCAGTTTATTTATTGTTTGAATAGTAAAACAAACAAAAAACAAACGAAAACTGCATTGTATTTGCATATCCGTGCTAGAAAATGTTTGTTTTGTATAACTCAGTTAGTATTTTACTGCATAAATATTTTTTCATATCGGTGGATGATATAAATCGCTCCATGCTCCTTTATGCTACTTGCAACTTATGGAGCGATTTATGCTTGGAATAACATTAAGAGACAGAAAAAGGAACGATTCGATCCGACGCCAGACAAAGGTCTGCAATGTGGTAGAGTGATTTGCTAAGTTGAAGTGGAAATGGGCTGGTCATATAGTTAAAATGACGGATGACTTGTAGACGAAACGCGTTCTGGTATGGAGACCGAAAAACCAGAGGCCTGAAGGACGTCTACCGAAGAGATGACCAGACGGTATCAAGAAGTTTGCTGGAAGACGGTGGATAGGGACGGCGCAGGATCGGCAGGGGGAGGCCTATGTCCAGCAGTGGACCTTCACGGGCTAAAATGATGGTGGATGATACTTGCAGAACATTTAAATTATTAATTCCATGATACTGTAAATTTGAAAAGTCATTTGCATTTAACATGTAAGATTTATCGACAGTTCGGCACCTTATTGACCAACTATTTTATTTTTATTTATATCCCTACAGAGATGAGGTAGATTTTTTTTTTAAATTCAGGAATATGGATATGAATACAGGGCTTATGACCTGTCATTGGCTGGGTTAAGTGGCCACTTTATGTAGGGTACTACAACATTCCCCATTCCGCTTATTAGCGAACATCCACACCAGGTAACATTTTTGATTTTTGTATTTTGCTACGCTACGAATTAAGAATCATCCACCAGCGAGTTGAACGCGCCATCTATGCATTGATATTGAAGTTAAGTATTTCATTAGCAGATTACTTTATTTTTATGTAGTTGAGACTCTTCTGACGAGCTAAATTAAGTACTAGTAATCGCCTGCAGATGACTCTGCAATTTATTTTACTTATATTTAGACCAGATATTTTATACAATATTTTGGGTCAGTTTGTTCTTGCGTGCACCTCCCTGCGTGGAGCATATGGATCCCACAAACTAACGATCAACTGCTAACTCCCACGCGTCGTCTCAAGTCAGTAGTTTTGATTCAAACTATCGACGAATGCAAGCAGTGGATATTGGATATCCAAGACGCTGCTTGCCAGGCATCTCTTTCTCCGACGTGCCATCCAATGACTGATTTCTTAAAAGTTCAAATTCAACCCATTTATCAATACAACTTATATTCTACAAACTGATTAACCTTTACAGATCTCAACAAAACACCTCTGGAATGTTTGTCCTTTGAAGCAGAATGTCGTGTCAAAAACTCGTTACGAATTTGAATCGTAAAACGTCAACGGAGGAAATAATTAAATGTAGATTGAGTTGAACAAATTTTCTCAACGAAGAATGTAATGTCCCTATAAATAAGACGAAGGAAATTAAAACCAACTTAGTCTATCCCACTTTACATATTTGAATTATTTCCCTTTGCATTATTTGCATTTTCATTTAAGTTTCAAACTTCTGATTTGAATTAATACTGCTTGAAAAATAATGTAAGGTGTGATCGAAATCGATGCAATACATCTCAATGTTGATAAAAAAAGTTTTCTACGCGTTTCCTGTTCAGACTTTTTTACGTCTTAACAACCTACATACTATCGGTCCTCGCGTAAAGCAACCGCTTTTTATACATTCATTTTGAAGGTAATTCATCATTAATGCAAAGCATATATATTTTCAGAGTTACAGAGTATTACAATCCTCTCTCTCGTAAAAATAATAAAAAAATAAAAAATATATTTACTTAATCAACAAAACCAAAGAAGTTTATTTTTACCATTTTTTTTGTACAAAATCGTATTTGATACCGTGGACTGGCGCTAAAGTGTAAGAGTGATTATCTTGCCTTCATGTAACAAATGATCTAGATTCACTGCATATGGTGGACCAATGCAGTGCCCTTTGCACTATTGGATATAGATAAGGGATAGTACTCGTAATAGTAGTATAAAAAACATAAACCATTTTTTCTTAATTAAAAAGAAATTATAGTCTCCAATCTGGTGACAAATTAACCATAGAGTTCCATATTCATTGACGCATCATTTTACTAACTTACTAACCATCATGCAATTTCCCCGAAAGGATAGGTAGATTGGATAGAATGCAACAATACTCTGTCCTGGCATACTTCTCTTGCTTCGTCTACATTCATACATCTTCTAAAACACGAACGACGATTATTCGGAGCTTTTATACGACCACTTTCAAGCACTTATACTTGACCATGCATTTAAAACAGTTAAAATTGTGTACTAATATTTTTCCTATTAAAAAACTAAATTAAAAACAAGTTGCTTCGATTGGAATAAGTTGCTGTAGAATTTATAAAAATAATGGGATTATAAGTATGTACTGAATCAAAAAGAAAACTAATAAAAGAAGATGCTAAAACCAATTATTATTTTACTCATAAATCGTTAAAGCTGTTAAGAAGATGCCCTATATATTAAAAAAAACCGAGATTTTAATGTAAAAGCTAATAGGAAAAAGTTGAATTACAGGAAATCAAATCCAAGAACATGCTAACTTTTTCTTTGTATAAAATAAGCAGAAAGAATTTTAATGTAAGCCATGGATAACAAACTTTGTTCTTCATATTATAATGTAATAATGAGTTGTTGTACGGCTATGTCACAAAACATTCTTTTAAGAATTTTTAACTTCAAAGTTTTATTGACATCTTTTCCCCTGCATGGCATTTCTCTTACAACGAACTTTTTAAAACAACGAAATGTAAATATATGTAAATGTGTCCAAATTATTTCAGACAAACCCATGATGGATTTTAATAATACTAACACACTTTTCTTAGTACATGGCAGAGAATTTTGCATGTAATGTAAAACAGTGGATCAATTCTACTTACAAGTATCAAAAATTATCATATAGAATAGTGGAATACGGAATGTTATGTAATATAATATCAATTATCCTGTAAAACTCAATATTTATAAGAAACCGCATTCAATAATTTTAAATAAAATGTCGTAAGTAAAACTCAGGTTTTATCTTAGTTTTCTTAAGGTGAATCCACAAACTCAAACTTCGAAAGCTCAAACATGTGGGTAAGGTGTTTGCATAGACTTACGAGGTGATATGAACGTTTGTCATAAGTTAAGTGTTTAGACTAACGCATAACGGTTTGTACTTAGTGAGGATGTAAATTCGTTAGTTTATTTTGTTGATTGATTCGGCATTCACTTTTGCTTCATTAGATTAAATAAAAACATGTGTTTGGAATTTATTATTGAGTGTCTTTTCACCAGTCGTAGTGTAGTAAATTCAACGTTTGTCATAATATTAGTTTATCTTTACTTGCCCACCTTTGGATCCACCTTTAGATCAACATTTAAAAAAAAAAAAGCTGCGAATTAATTAATCGAACATAAGGTACCTACAACTTATATATTTTATTATGATATAAAGTCTTGTATATTTCTTATTTAAATCAAAAATTTTTTTTTGATTTAATGTATGATTTGTTTTTGTATTTTTCACATAAAAATATTTCATATGTGATACCTAGGACTGGGGCTGAAGCGTAAGACTGATCATCGTTCCTTCATGTAACAAATGATCAAGATTTGCTGCACTTGTGTATCAATCATCCGTCTGGAGATCGGACGTTAATTCAGTCAAAACAAAATGTCGCCTTTATAAATCCTGCATCACACCTGTTCTCCTCTATGGATGCGAATCATGACACCTAATCAGGGCCCAAAATACTAGTCCTCTGAGTTTTGAGAATAGTTGTCTTAGAAGAATATTAGGTATGCGGTAGTTTGATATTTTAAGGAACACAGAAGTGTGGCAACGGACGCTGCAACCCTAGGTATCTACTGTCATCCGGCGAAGGCGTTTCGGCTGGCTAGCCAATATACTACGTATGCCTCCCGAGAGCCTTAACCATGCTTGCCTATTTTACAAAGCATCAAGTTCTCGGCGTCCTGGACGTCCACTATTGACAATCCGTTTGCAGTTTGCATCAGAACTACGGGACGTGGATCTGACCTGGGAGGATGCGTGGGATCTGGCAGCCGATCGCTTGGCTTGGAGGCATTTTGTGGAATCCCTATGCTCCACATAGGGAGCGGATATGGTACGATGATGATGATGATGATGTGTATCAATGCAGTGCCCTATGCACCACTGGGTGCGGATAAGGGAGAGTAGAAGGGTTGTAGTGATTTGTGTTATTGCCACTTCAGCATTGATAGTTCCGATGTTATCGCAGATTATTAAGCGGCAATCCAAGATATCGCCGTTCTTGTTTCAGCCGAGTTTGGGTAGAAGTCGCACACTAATAATTCAGCAATTTGTTCGACAAAGTTTGTGGAAACTATTCCCGTGGGTGTCGTTTAGGAAATTTACAAGTGATATTTGCACTAGTTCAGATTATTCATGATTAATTTCCCCGCTGTCTTGTTAAAGGTAGACAAACATACTGATTTGCAGGAGTATCTACATATTTTATCGACGGTTGAAAGAAAATAGTTACTAGGGTGACATAATGTGTGCAAGGGAAAATCATACCAAGCGACATAGTCCTTTGCACGTGTTATTTTATTATTTTTTTTTAAAATTTATTTAATATACTTTTTTAATTAATATAATTTTTTACATAGACTAATATTATTATACATTACGCTTAATTTTTTTATTTTATTTTCCTTACTATCCTACCATTATAAATTTTTCAATTTAGCAATAATATAATACCTACAATAATATTTTTCACACATATATTTTTTACATTTAACCCTGGATAACTTTACATTTTGTTCATTTCTTATTTCATCTGGAATATCCTCATAAATTTTAATGCCTTATATATTAGACAATTCTGTGACATTTTTTTTTTTCTTTTCTAATCTTATATTTTTTGAACCTCTTGTTGCATATTTATGAAAAAAATCATTGTTTTTTAACTTGTTTTGTAAATATTTTGGAATTATCCCTTTAACAATTTTATTTACTTCATTAGCAACATTATATTTAATGCTTAAGTCTACTGACATTATATATAATATTTATGTATTTTTTTAATGTTTGTTTTTCTACTGCACTTCAATATGATTCGCATGGCTTTGTTTTGCAAAATTTGTAATTTTTTAGCTCTCTTCATTACTAAGGTATAATATAGATAAGCAGTAGTCTATATGTGGAACAATTATACTCTTGTATATTAGAAGTGATGTTTTTTTATCTAGTTTGTCTATGTCGCTTAGTAACCCCCAACCTTTCTACCGTTGACGACGTGGCATAGAATTTTAGTGGAATATTAGGTTACTTAATTACGTAGGTACATAATATGACAAGATAAAAATACAATTACAGTAAAAAAAAAAATACTGTTCCATAGAAACAATAACAAAAAAAAATACATTTCACAAAATTTTCTTTCGCTTGGATTTCGGATCCCCTAACATAATGATCGCAGCTCCGGATGTTAAAAACTTTAAATTCGCCGATTTACGAAGCAAATGTTAACTTTTTGGCAAGTATTACAAATTTCAAGAATTTCGAACATAATGACCTTCATTATTTAAATAATCCATTGCTCGTTTACCGTAATAGACCCCCATAAAGATTTTCCCCGCTGATATTTGACATGGCTTGAATTATTATACGAACATTTAATGTGTTTTCCAAATGGGTTTTGAAGTTAATTAAGGAAAGGAAAATCAAGCAACTGTTAAAAAAATTGCATCTACCATCTAGAATAAATTTTTTGTCTAAATTCAAAATTATGACTCCTATTTCCCCGGAAAACGTTACCCATGTTCATATATTTAAAGAAAATTGCTTTCGTCATTATTTTATTACATGAAGGTAAGATGATCAGTCTTACGCTTCAGTACCAGTCCAAGGTATCACAAATGAAATATTAATATGAAAATCACATGTAAATAAATAATTCATGTTGCCCCCTACGGGAATCCAACCCGCGACCTCATGCACAGTAGCCAAATGCGCTTCCACTATGCTACGATGCCAACAAAGATAAGAAAAATATCATTGCGGATAATAATTCTGCTTGGTACGAAGCTTTTATTAAATTAGGGTTGCGTCTATAAAGTATAAACGGGGAGCTTATTATCTTTTTCTGTCTCAATGGACGCGTAATTAATTTCAATATTCTCCGTACAGGGGTGCAATACAATAATTTATCAAACGTAAACAAAGCCTTTAGGAAAGCTCGAACTAAGTAAAAGTTTGCTTCTGCTAAACTTTGAATAAGCAGGTCATTTAGCAAATAGGTCATCCAAATACTACGGACTAAAGATTAAATACTTCGCTTGAATAGATTTATGTAACAACTGATTTGCAAGCAATTGAGACGAGAATAATTAATCAGCTTGTTTGGTCATATTGAAAATGATGAGTAATCTTTAAGTAAGCTTAAGTAAAAACTTATTGGTACCAGTTTGATAGCACATTTAAATGTACATATACAATTTAATTAAGAACTCGAAACCTTAACCGAATAAATTAATTGTAAGATTTGTTAAAGACTGCAATAAACTAAAATCCTAGTTATAAGCCAAACAAATCGAAGATTCATCTTCAGGCGTTTCCTTTTAGGTGATATAATTCGGTAAGAATCTCACTTGCAATCATAAAGGTTTCTGCTAAAATGCTTAGCAATTTTCTCAATGGATGACAGAGAGTGTTCACATGTGAAGCGTCGCGCCATTTTATTGTATAATGGCAGATATAAATATCAAATACTAGGTGAAATGGGGAATGTTGTAATACATCAAGTGGCCACTTAACCCAGCCAATGACAGGTCATAAGCCCCTGTAAACGCCTAGATATCCATATTCCCTGTTCCAAATTGTTCTCGTCTCTGTTGACTTGTCAAATTAGGGAAAATCCTAGTACTCGTAGGAAAAATCAAGTTAATACTGCACAATCTAAAAAAGAATTTTATAGAAGTGGAATTCCATGCTTAAAAAATACTACCGTGTCTGAGATGTCTAGATACCCACTACGTCACTCACTATGTCATCAATAGACATCTACGTCATCACTAGACATCTACGTCACACGTTTCAAAGTGTGAGTGAATGCTGGAGTCTTTAGAAGGCGGAATTTGATAACAAATGGTGTTATGAAATTTATTAACCCTATGAAGCTGATATATTAAGAAAATTTGTATGAAAACGCTCCTTCTAGTGATTCTTGTTTGAAGTAAATATAAATGAAAATATTTTTAAAAAAGCTAGGTGAGAAACCAAACATACATTATAAATGGATTAGTACAATTCCTTATCATTATCGAATAAATAACAATTTACTTATTTTTATTATATATTATAATGATACGTCAACGTGACATATTGTTTAATTTAATACGCATTAAAAGAAACGGACAAATCCCAGAAATTCCCGAAACAGTCTCTAAGCGCCGCACAAAAATATTTTGATTAATGAACTTTCACATAAGTCCATTTGTCAAAGGGGAATGAAAATGCCTTAATGGCAAATAAAAGTTTTCTTTATTCCGATTTCTGACGTCTCACGTTTTAATATTATTGGGTCAAAAGGTCTCACTAAAATATGAATATTTCATATATTTTATTTATAATATACCTTAGGCTGGCACCAGTGGCGTGCACTCCATACAGGTATAAAAGCAGCCCCTACCTTACAGAAATAGCCCAGTTATAAATAGTTAGTTGGAAGATATTGCTTAAAAGCAATAAGCGCGCCCTTTTACTCTTATTTACTGTAATGTTATTGTACATGAAGTTTTATATATATAAATATCATAATAATGGAAAAATAAGGATGAAAGTAAATTGAATGCAGTTGAAATGCGATCTCTCAGGCGAATGTGTGGTAAAACTAAGTATGTATGATAGGTGCACTAATGTTAAAATTAGAGCAGAATGCAAGGCTGAGATAAGCATTATCGACAAAATTAAGAAAGGTCTTTTACGTTGGTTCGGTCATGTAGAGCGAATGGATGATGAAAAAACGGCTAAAAAAATATATGATACGACTGTGCCTGGATGTAGAAGTCGAGGAAGGCCGAGAAAGACATGGCATGATCAAGTAAAACAAGTGCTTGAAATTGTCCATGTAAGAAGTCGGAATAATCGACGCGCGTGCATGAGAAGATGTATGAATGTGGAGGGAGCAAGAGAAGTATGCCAGGACAGAGTGGTGTGGCGTTCTATCATCTCTGCCTACCCCTCGGGGAAATGGCGTGATGGTTAGTTAGTTAGTTAGTTAGTTACAATTGAATAGTCCAATTAATTATAATTTTAAATATTAACCGAAATTCGCGAATACTCCCAAATAATTTACCTTATTACAAACATGCGCGCAAATAATCACTAGCAGTGCTAAACGCCGCGCCAGCGCAACCCAATGAACATACAAAATCGTGTCAGTAAGCAGTACTACACTCTGCCTTTTTTCGAGCCCAAATATATTTTTTTTTTTAAATCAATTTTTGTTTTATTGAAAGAAATAATTGTACAGTAGTCCTTATAAAACTAACACAAGTTTTGTCATAAGGTTCTACAGTAAATACAAATAAATATAAAATAAAACTAAACAAACTTACTATTATACCTTATACTACCTATATTTACCTTACTATGATTACTACTTATATTATGTATTTTTAGCGTAACCTTCCTCACCAAGCACAAGAGCTTGTCTTTTTTATTGGTGAGGTATAGCGTTATGATTATTTTGCATTTACAAGAGATAAAAACAAACGAACAAGGTACTTAGGTACCTACATAAACAACATGTCTTTAAAAAAATTACCCTCTCCGTATTTCCAACCCTCTCTTGTACGTAGAGACTGGCATTTTTATACACTACTACTACTACTTCTGCTTTCTCTTCTACATAGGGCACTACATTGGTACACTACCAAGTGCTTTGTCTTTGGATACATCAAATATCTACGTACATACAACAATTTCAAAATAACCTAACGCAAGGGGGTTAAAGTCTAAAATAAAATAATAAAACGAAATGGTTTTGCTAACCTCTTGTACCTTTGCGAGAGAAATATTTCATCTTTTGTTATGTTAACTGATTTCGAAAATTCCAGACGTAATTTATTGCCAAAAATATTTTATTTCTTACAATCTACGAAGAAAAAGCTAAAAAATCATAGTTGCCACAAAGCTTCACTCATTGTGGATGTATCATAAAAGCTTTTATTCCAGTCTGTGAGTTTCTCATGGACTAAGTGAAATCTAATGTATGTTTTTGTGCTTTTGGGCGTAGTATTTTTTAAATCATTCATTGCATAATGTACCATAAAGATACAGGTATCTTTTTTTGAGAATCTCCCATTATGTTGTTAAGATAACATTCTCAGCGTTAGAATGATTCTGTAAATCTTAACAGAAAGTATATTAATAGATACTTTATGATAAATGATCATCACATTTCAAAATACCATAAAATTCAAATTACTTTTTATTTTATTCCTTAACAATGTTTCTTTTGCGATACCTTGGGTTGGTACTAAGTCTTAGGCTGATATAATCTTGCCTTATTAAAAATGATTATTATAACATTTACTACAAAAATGGTGCTTAATTGAATAATGATTATAATTATCGAGAAAAATTTATGGTTCTTTCGCATTTAAGTGTGAAAGATTTAAAAGACGCTTTGTTCGTACAAGATTTGCATATTTTCTCTTCTGTTTTACAAATACATCTCAAAGTCACGTTTTGTAATTCAATCACCGAAACGTGCCTTTTGGCCGGAAAGTTTGTTTGCATTTTAGAAAAAAATGTAAAAACGAAAAAATCTGACTTCACGTTCTTAGCGCCAATCAATCTGAGCGAGAACCGAGTTAGTTTGCATTTCGAACCCAACCCAAATTATTTTATTCCGCCATAAGATATGAGAGGTATTTTTCAGGGAATTCAGACACTTAAGTCGAATGGTAAACGAAATTCCTTCAATTTTCTAGTATTTATTAATTTTCTTTTGTCGGAGAACATACAGCTTTTGATAACGAAAGAAACACACACTTAATACAGCAAATTGAAGCAAATTATAAGTTATCATGATACATATACGTATATAAACCTAAGACAATACCTAATCCAACACAAACAGAAGTTGAAAGCATAGTTAAACAAACACTGCAGTTTCAGCACAAACTTAACAAACAATGGATATACTTTATAAATGTGCCATAAAAGCAACAAAAAAAAAGTTTTTGGGGTTTTCGGAGTTTTCGGAGTTTTCGGAGTTTTCGGAGTTTTCGGAGTTTTCGGAGTTTTCGGAGTTTTAGGAGCTTTTTAATTTCTAGAATAAATTTATGAATTTGAAGGTTATTTTTTAGCGTGAAACTACTGGAATCTCAGCCTACCTCTTCGGCGTGATGGTTAGTTAGTTAGTGAATTATGTCCAAATACTTGCACACAAATCTTGAATTTTACAAATGATGGGAGTACATCCATATTATAATTTTTATGAGATGAAGAAATCCGGAATGGAATGTGGTAAAATACGATAAAAATGTATGCACTACCGTCATGGGTAATGATGTTTATATAGAGATCTTAATAGTTTTTTGCAATTTTATGGAACAGATTCAACTGGCGGCCCCTGCGCACCACAGTACCTATGAACCTATGTATAGTGGTTGAAATTTTGAGGACCCAGATTCAATTACGGGTGATGTAAAATATATATTTTTATCTTTTAATTTCAATGTTATTTTAAAGCTGCTGGTTTCTTAAGAAAATATCGATTGATATAATTTATAATACATTTTTTTTAAACATTAAAAAATCGCATATGAAATATTTTTAAATGAATACATGTTTTAAATACATAAAATACACATGTTTTTCAATATTTGACCAGAAAAAGCAATTTTGTTTTAATTTATTATTTATTTTTATCTTATTTTATTTTTGATAGGAACCAAAAAAAAAAACTGTCATTGTAATTATATTTTGGGTTACAAAAACCTAAGATAGAAAGAAATTCCTTCTTTCATTTTAATTTAAATCACACACTGATCTATTTTATGTAAATAATTTATTTTTTAAACTCTAAAATTAGTCCTCGGCACGTGTTATCTCAGTGATGATAAATTTATTTAACCATTTTGAAATATTTTTTATAATGAATAAATTAGATAAATAAAAATAAATACATTTATAATAGATGGCAAAAATCGAATTCAGGATTCTTAGTGCGGGATGCCTGTTAAACTTTTAACCACGAGTAATTAAATTACCCGGTTACTAAAAAATTAAAAAGCCAATTATCATCACACTTACGTGCATTTAATTAATTAATTAAATTCAAATTTTAATTATTTTTTTATAGTATGTAAAGATAATATTAATTCATTAATAAAAAGTTTTTTCTTATAATAAACATCGTATTCTTATAAAAAAGGCTGTCCTAACTGGAAAAGAGCTATGTGAGCTTAGATTAGCATTTAAACTTAGATAGTTTTTATTTCATCCCAAAAACCCAACCCCTTTTTAAAAATAATTGGAAGCACATGAGCTTTTCCAAAAGCTTATTAAAAAAAGTATTGCATATTATTTCAGGCCAGTCACATAAAAAAAATTAATTGTTCACCTTAATAAAAAACACGATTATTTAAAAAAAAAACAATGAAGGTTTTACATCGTATTTTGCCAAATTATACAGTTTTCAATATGAAAACAACAATTTAAATAAATTGAAAATAGGTACCTGTGATTTATAAAACAAGTTTCCATATACACAAATCATTGAATTCAATAATCATTCAAGATAAGCACGGTTTATCTCAAAATTGAGCACAATTTTTCACTTCGAATCACAGAAGGATACGAATCATGATATCTCCTCACTCCCACTTTTTCCACATTGAATATTTCAATAAAAACTCAAAAATATCATAGTGAAATCATTTTTTTTAAACGGTTTAATAGATTTCAGTCTGGTTTACTGATTTTCTGTAGATTTCAGGCCGATTTCAGGTGGTTTCAGTGTTTCGCGACGCGTTTCATATTTTCAGGACGAACCCGCGTGAAGGCGGATGTGACCGAACTGAATTCGGGAGTTGAGGTTATGTATTCTGCGCACGGACTCTGCGCAACCTTCCCGAGCGACAGCGGAAACGCCCGATTGAGATGGGTCGCGAAAATGGCATAGGGGTGCCAAACATTTCCACAAGAAAAAATGTTTACGAAAAATACAACGTGTCTGAGGTGTCTACTTACCCATTACGTCATCATTAGACATCTACGTCACATGTTTCATGTATTGGCCTAAGTGCTGGAGTCTTTATATAGTGGAATTTGATTATGAGTGGTATTATGAAATTAACCCTATGAAGCTTATATTTTAAGAAAATTTGTATTGATACGCCCCTTCTAGTGAATTATTGTTTGAAGGCTTTAGGATTCTATTTATGTTGTTCTAGAAAAGATAACGTCAACTCTTCAAAAGGTTTTCAAAGCAATATAAGTTTTGAAAGTTAATGCATAAAAATATTTTTATGTATTTTTGCATACCTCTATACATATCGCACCGTGAATACTATAATAAACCATGTCTCAATTGCTGGAAAATAAACTGAGAATACAACGTTATAGTTCATACCAATTGGCACATTTCTGTCCAAGAAAAATGTTTTTATCTCTTTCTTATGCCAAGATATTAAATTTTTTAAAAAAATCAAATTTTAACATAACCATACTGAAATAAAATAAAATTTTTGCGAAACAACAAAAATTGACTTTTGTTTAGTTAATGCAGTATAGAATTCACGGTACGATATATTTTAATGTCTTATTTGGTTTAAAAACACTTAAGTGATATTAAGCTTTTAGATTTGCATTTTTCGAAACATTCAAATAAATGATAAACCAACCATTATGTCAAGGCTTTTTTGTAAGTGTACTAGAATAGGTAAAATTATTAAAGATAAAAAAGTTTATTTATTTTTAAAATGATTTTTTTTTTTAAATGTTGCCTGTACCTGTTCACAATACATCCCAAGTAAGTAATTTCGCGAGATTTCTTCGACAGGCCTTCGTGTCCCGTCGTGAAAGTTCGTGAAAGCTGTGGCCACTCGGAAGCGCTCGGGAAAGCTCGTGCGTTTCCGTGCCGGCCAGCGTGCGGAGTTTTCTCGTACGCGACACGAGATGAAAAAGTACTACAACCACCCTTCTCGAAGATAAACCGATGAAATAGGAAAGGGTAGGAACAGGGCTGCGATTATAATAAGACAATAAAGATTTATCTCTTGCCAGTAACGAGTAACTTATAGATTTTATAAATAAAAAGTAGAATATTTTAATTTTCATAATACATATCCGCACTTTATAATACATAATCTCCACCTCATCTTTGGCTTTGGAGCGGGATTTATTCCCGAAAGGGTAGTTTATTCAAAATATTCGCATAAAATATTTTATTTGTGATAATTTAAACTGGCACTGAAGCGTAAGTCTGACTGCTTACACGTCTTACTCTTTGTTCTATTAATAACCAATTAACTTAGCGATCAAAAACAGTTTTTCTTTTAAAAAGGAAAATTTCAGCTATTATGATATACTCAAATATTACATTGTAAATATTATAGCATAAACGAATTAATTTAGTAAATTGTCGAATTTGTGCGAAGATTTTCACGGTCGTTGATGATTCTATTTGTGTTGTTTTTTGGGATTATCCGTGTTATGTTTTTTCTCCTCTCCTACGTTTCGGCCACCGTTGCAGGCGCCATCTTCAGGGTGAAGTATGTGTGATGTAAAATGTTGTGTGTTTATGTACTTGGAGATTGTAACGTGTCGCAGTCGGCAGTAGGTATTTCGGTGTGTTTATGTATTTGGAATTTGTGCCGTGTCGCAGTTGGCAGTAGGTATTTTGGTGTTTGTGTGTAATGCTAGAAACCACGTGTGTTTGTTGCTCTATTAATGTTGTTTGGATGTTTGTGTATTTCGATAGCCTCTTTAATTAGGCGTGTGTTGTAGTTTTTTGGTTTGTGTAATATTTTAGGTTTCAAAAGCAAAAAAGTGTCCAGTCTCAATAAAATGATCGGCTATTGCTGACTTGTTAGGGTGTCCAAGTTTACATGCTCTTTTATGTTTTTTATGCTCTTTTATGTCGGAGAGGAGAAAAAACATAACACGGATAATCCCAAAAAACAACACAAATAATAAAATGGCATTTTGGAAAACCTAATAACAAAATTATAATGGGAGTGGGTTATCCCTATTGTTCCTAGGAGGTTGATGGTTGTCAAAACTTATTCTACTTACTCTTATTTTAGAACACCAGAATTAATTGTTACCAAATTAATTCATGTAATAAATAATATTTATAATTAAATTCAAAATAAATGGTGAATATTTTCATGTATAAATTAATAAACTATCTGTTTAATTTCGATTGCGATACAACTCTGAAGGTTGAAATATGGAGGGGGGGTGGAAATTAGATAGATTTTTTTAAATTAAGTAAAATGCATAAGCTAACTATACAGATTATTCAGCTGTTTTATAAAGAAAGACATCCTCATACCAAAATAATCAAGATCTTGATGATCGTTCACCCGCCTGATCATTCTGGGTAAAGGTGCCTGTGCGCCATAATTGGTCTTTGAAAAAAACATTTGATGATTCAACCATGTCAAAAACTCAAGTTTACATTTGGTATAAATCGTTCAAAGAGGGGCGAGAAGAAGTGAACGATTTGCCACGTTCAGGACGGCCTTCGACCTCTTCAACTGAAGAAAACGTCGACAAAATAAAGGAAATGGTGCTCGAAAATCGTCATTATAGTTTGCGAGAGATAGTCCAAGAAATGAACATGTCTCATGAGACCGCTCGTCATATTTTGGTTGATGTTTTGGGTATGCGGAAAGTCGCAGCGCGATTGGTGCCAAAAGATCTGAATTGTCTTCAAAAAGTGAATCGCAGTAAGGTGGCTGAAGACATGCTTGAACGCGTAAATTCCGATCCAACGTTCATCGAACGCATCATAACTGGTGACGAGACATGGGTTTTCGAGTACGACATGCAAACAAGTCAACAATCATCAGAATGGCGCACCAAAAATGAGCCGAAACCGAAAAAAACCGCGCCGAAGCAAATCGAAAATCAAGGTGATGCTGACCGTTTTCTTCGATATTCGTGGTGTTGTTCATTCGGAATTTTTACCGGAGGGCCAAACCGTCAATAAAGAATATTATCTTGGCGTTATGAGGCGTTTGAGAGAGAATGTTCGTGGCAAAAGACCAGATTTGTGGCGGAACAACAGTTGGATTTTGCATATCCGCAATGCATCTGCGTTTAAATTATATCTGTCTTTCAGAAAAAAGATTCGCCATTGAAATACAGATAGCGTTTAAGATTGATCAAAATCTATTTTTTGTGATTATCACCGTCATTCTAAATTTGCTCTCTATGTGGAGCATATGGTTAAAAAAAATGCTTTTACCGCAGCTGCTAGTTCCCGCGCATCCTCTCAAATTATTTTAACATCACGTAGTTTTTACGTAAAGTACGTACGGATTGAAATCTTAGTTAATCATAGTTAAACATTTTCAATTTATTTTCTTTTATATATTGAGGATATCAATAGTTATATGAAATGTGAATTTGTAAACAGAACCGTAAGATAATACAACCAATTATGATATCCACAATATACAGTTAAAAATGTTATAAACATTTTAAACGGAATGTGGTAAAAGTAAATTGTGTATGAGTGTATGAGGGGTGTGTAAGGGTTGAGATTGTGCTTGTAATGAGATTGTGTGTGTATGTCATAGTGGGTAAGAATGGAAATTTAATAAATAGAATCCAATAACCCTTATTGAACGTGTAAAATAGATTAACAATAAAACTTGAAAAAATACGTGGATGAATAAATCTCCAAGTCATTAATTAAGTGCATTGTTGAATGCCGTACAAACCAATTATGATAGTATATACATTCTATAAAATTTGTATGCAACTGATCCCTCCCTATTCTCCGGCATACTTTACCTCCAACTTCAACGAGGTATGAACTTTAATGAGTTTCCTTCAGATCGAGTGGAAATACTTAGTGACAAAGGACTTCTCGTGATCCCAGTGGAGACAATAGAATAAGGATCAGGAAATGATCCAATATGCTCTCGGATCACTTGCCATCGAAAATATTTGTCGATTAATTACAGATTTTACAGAATTCATTTTGGCGATATTTTTTAAAGTAAAAAATGGCGTCTTGAATTTTTTAACGGTGTTGAAACAAGATGGTTTGGTGGATTTTTTTTTATAGTTTTAATATTATGTTGGTCCAGGATTGAGTTTAAGTTACTTCTGGGAAATAATAACATAAATAATTTATTTTGTATTATTTATTTTTGTGTAATTATATCACAATTCGCTGTCATTTAAGTGGTATTTCAATGTATTGGTTAATGTATTTATTAACAAAATGATGTTTAGAACTTAAAACTAAACTTTTATTTATTTGATCATTGTCCGCCTCGTAGCATACAGTAACGCATTAGGCTACCGTGCCTGAGGTCGCGGGTTCGATTCCCGTAGGGGGTCAACATGAAATATTTATTTACATGAAATTTTCATATCAATATTTCAAATGTGATACCTTGGACTGGTACTGAAGCGTAAGACTGATCATCTTGCCTTCATGTAATAAAATGATCAAGATACACTGCACTTGGTGTACGAATGCAGTGCCCTATGCACCATTGGGTGCGGATAAGGGAAAGTAGTAGTAGTAGTTTGTATTTTGTTAAAATTATACCTTATGTTATATCAATTCTTTATTTTTCGGCATCATGTATAGATAATGCAGTTTTACATATTAATTGATCTTACATGTTTTCATACTATGGTAGGTACTATCTATGCCTCAAAAAAAACAGCAAACAAAGGTAGGAACTCTAAAGACAAATTAGAGAAGGATGAAATTAAATTTTATTTATTTGCGAAAAAGTGATGGGCCCAGAAAAGTGTGTCCACCAAAATAGACATTATTTACTACCTACGAAAAACAAAAATAAAATTGATAATGAGTACTTCAACACAGGACTTGCACAGTGAGGATTTTCATAGATTTACAAAGAAATGTCAAATAAACATGTAAAAAATACAGTATGAAAGCTGTCTGGAGATCGGATATTTACTCGGTTAAAAAAAAATTACGCCTTTATAACTCCTGCATCACACCTGTTCTCCTCTATGGCTGCGAATCGTGGCACCTAACCAGGGCCCAAGATAACAGACTTCTGAGTGCAGAGAATGGTTTGACTTTGTAAGGAACACATAGGTAAGAGGGAAAGGACACAGCAACCCTTGGTATCTACTGTCATCCAGCGAAGGCGTTTCGGCTGGCTAGGCCATATACTACGTATGCCTCCCGAGAGCCCCTTAACCATGCTTGCCTATTTTACAGGGCATCAGGTTCTCGGCGTCCTGGGCGTCCACTGTTGACAATTCGTCGGCAGTTTGCGTCGGAGCTGCGGGACGGGGACTTGACTTGGGAGGATGCACGAGAGCTAGCGGCCGATCGCTTGGCCTGAAGGCAGTTTGTGGATTCCGTATGATGATGATGATGACATGTAAAAATACTACATAAATTAATGCGAAATTGCTATTTGCAAAAAAAACAATGCAGATACGAAAAAGACAAAAACTTTTGCGGCGTAGTGAAGTGGAGTTTTTCCACCTCGTGGTCTAGTGATAAGCGTGTTGAGCCATATAATAAAAAATTACCAGAATAATCCTAAAAATCACAAACTTATTATAAGGATAAACAAGAAAACTTTTAAATCAATATCTTGACTGGTAGTTAAGGACTTAATGTCAAGAAGTTTGAAAGTCACACGGCTATTTTTTTCACTTTTCATTTATGGAGTAATTAAAACTTTCCCTTTTCCGGATATCAATTCACCCTACTTCCGGAACAAGCGCACCCTTAATTGCTACGACGCTACGCTTTTACGTTTGTCCTCTACGCCACCGATTCCCAACTTAAGAGTTGTTTCTGTTGATAACAAAAGGCTAAAATAAGAGAAATGAAAGTATAAAAAAAAGTAAAAATAGTGAAACTGTAAGACTTAAAAAAAATAATATTTTTTTTTAAACAATGAAAGTTATTGAAAAAATACAAAATATTGTTTTGTGCTAAAACTTTTTGCCTAGAGGCCAAGCGTTCGGCTGCCAGCTCCCGTGCATTCGAGTCGAGTCCACGTCCCGCAGCTCTCACGCAAACTGCCGGCGAATTGTCAACAGAGGACGTACAGGACGCCGGCGCCGAGAACCTGATGACTTGTAAAATAGGCAAGCACGGTTAAGGCACTCGGAAGGCATACGTAGTATAATATGGCCTAGCCGGCCGAAACGCATTCGACTGACGATAGTAGATACCAAAGCTGCTGCGTCCTTTGCCTCACTTCTGTGTTTCTTACGAAGTCAAACCACGGCACACTGAATATTCTTCTAAGATACATATTCTCAAAACTCAGAATGTTAATGTTAGAATTATATTTTCTATAAACAGTTTGTAAGCGCATAGGCAGTTGTAATAAAATGATAAAAAGTATTTGAAAAAAAAAATAGATGTAAAAAGGGCTAAATTATTTTTTCTTGCAGCTGCAAAGCGCGCGGACAATTATTCGATTTCTAGCCAACTTGAACAACCTTTTTTCTCAAGCCTGGGTGCTTTGTGAAGCTTTCTGTAGCTGGCCCCCCTCAGCGTAATAAAATAATATTTTCATAAAGTACGTATTATTTGAAAAAACTCATTTATTAGACCCCAGCAGTCGTTTTTCACTTTGTTACAAATTCTCTAATTCTTATTGTTCTTAACTTAATTGATTGCTTTGAGAAGCCTTTCTTAGCAAGGAAGGTTGGGCCTACTATAATATAATATGTACCTACTATATACGAGTATATCTCTCTCCCTCCTCCAAACGGGTTAATTACTGGAAAAGAGTGAGTAAGAAGGCTCCTGTGAGGGTCGAGATAATTGACGTATCCTGTTATCACCGCGTTCCCTCTTAAAAATACAGCCTTTGCAATGGTTTACACTTTCTAGAAAACAAAACGCGCCTTTTGTTGTAAAGCGATTGAATTGGCATTGCTTCTTTCTGAGATTTTGATTAAATCTTATTGATGTTTGAGTGTGAACACTCAAAGATTTTAAATGATCAAACAGTTTAATTGAATAAAGGATTTTTTTCAATTTCAATGTAGTAATATTAAGACTTCTTTAATTTAAAAAATAATGTACAAATTAAATTATCAAAAATTGACGTAAAAAGCACGTTTACGTAAGGTATTTTATGCGGTATTTATTTATTTATGAACAAAAAATATTACAAAGTTTCAATAAATTTTTCCACACCGGGTAACCCGTGCCGAGGGTTAATTTTACTAACTAACTAATTATCACGCCATTTCCCCGTAGGAGTAGGCAGAGAGGATAGCGCGCCATACCACTCTGTCCTGACAGACTTCCTTTGCTTCCTCTACATTCATACATGTTCTCATGCACATACGCCGATTATTCCGATTTTTTACGTGTCCACTTTCAAGTACTTATCGCACTTTGTCATGCCATGTCTTTCTCGGCCTTCTTCAGCTTCTACATTCAGGCGCACTTGCATTTAAACTTCTTTTAGCCGTTCTTTCATCACTCATTCGCTCCACATGACAAAACCATTGTAAAAGCCCTTTCTTAATTTGGTCGATAATGCTTATCTCAGCCTTGCACACCTATCGACATAATTTCGACATTTGTACACCTATCATACGTAGTCTTTATACACATTCGCCTTAATGTTAACATTTCAACAGCATTTCGTCTACTTTCATCCTTCTTTTTCCAACACCACGCAATTTTACAAATATGGTTTTTTGATGATTATATGTTTGGTTGTATATTTTTGTCTCTATTCTACCCACCCGCAATATCCAATTTGACACAGATTTTTTGAAAACATGTTCTTGTTTTATTGTTTTGATGGACAAAGGGATCATGTTGTCGAGCTTAACAGCATAATACTCATAGTCAATCTGATCAAAAATAGATATGTAAACTATACTATGTTTGAAACTTATGTGTATATGAGAATTTATATGTAAAACATCTAAAAAAAGAAATTTCAATATGACGTCATTCAACGCGTGCAATAGACGTCCAGGACTTCAGAAACTTGCAGCGTTGTATATTAAGTATGGGTTGGTCAAGGCTCTCGGGAGACATTTCACTTGACGTAATAATTGTACTCCAGGATGCCTCAGGAGAGCCTGAACCTGAGCTGCCTCTTCTTTACGCCTGCAGGATGGCCATCTTCCGAATGTACTGGGCGGAGCTGATGGATGCGAGTGTGACGTGGGAGGAGGCGAGAAAGCTGGCTGGCGATTAGACTCTAAGATACCCTCTTAGAGGAATCTAATGATGTCTACATGCTCCACATAGGAGCGAACGTGGTGAAAGAGATAAGAAGGAGAAATAACCTTGCCATTAATTTACCTTTTATCAGATTGCTAAACAAAAAAAACATTAGAACTGTTTTTTTTTATTGTCATGAATAATTTTGTGTTTTTTAACATGACAAAAAAGCATTCCAAATACTTGAATTGAATTGCGGTATTTTAAAATCTCTTTCTACCCTCTTTAACCGACAGCAAAGGGATGTGGAAAAGGTTCTTCATAATTAAATCGTGGAAGAACCGTTATTATAAAAAGAAAATAAAAAAATTGCCGCCGGGTGAATTTTTCGTCGTTTGACTTTCTAAATTGTTATTGTTTTTTGTTTCCCTCACCCAATTATTTTTTTTATTTCACAATATTATATTGGAGTCTTACAAAGCGAAAAATGTAATTTTAACGATTTAACCAAAAGCTCTTAGGTGTTTTGAATCATGACTCTTTTCTTTTTGTATTTTGTCACTGTGGTGGTGAAGACAAGCTAAGTCCCAGATATGTTGTTTTGGGTCTTTCTCTCTCCACCGTCTCGACGACGATTTATTGCCATGCTATTTATTCAATAATGACTTATTAGTTTTCATAGGCGGCCCAAGTAGCATAATTAATACGACGAACTGACTAACAAGATGAAGGCTCCGAAGGGTTTGTTTCCCGGTGAGATTTACTACTAGGCTCTGACGCAAACTGCCGACGGATTGTCAACAATGAAATGAAAACCCCACCCTTTACCAAGACTGCTTTAAAGGTGAGTGTGACGAGGGGATTTTGGTGAAAAGAACGAAGGAAGATCAGGTATTGAAGATCACGAAAAAGATGGATGTTGCGAGGTCAACGTAATGTTGCTGCGCTGAGCGGATTTTCGAGACTGACGCGGTGGTGGAAAAAGGTTACATAACGGAATGGAATAGATGAAAATAGGGAATAAATATTGGAAGGAATCCGAACTACTTATCATCAGAAAATACCACAAATGACCAAACCAGTAAATAAAATACATACCATAATGAAAGCCCCCCCCTTTACCTAGACTGCTTTAAAGACTATTGAGTCTTTTCTCAGTCCAGCCAACTCTACCGATTTTTTCAACAAGCTAAACCGCGATTTTTTTTAGTGTGATAAAAATACGGACTAATTAATGATATGTAACAATTGCTTTCATTCTACGGATTGTCAGCAGTGGACGCCAAGAACTCGATGCCTTGTGAAATAGGAAAACACGGTTAGGGCTCTCGGGAGGCATACGTAGAATTTGGCCTTGCCAGCCGAAACGCATCATACACTTTTAACATTTTGAAAAGGTAGCGCGTGAACACTCTGGTGCTTTTGATAGGTACCTCTAAAAATAGCCACTGTATTACCGTTTATAAAAAAAAACAATTATCCTATTATAGTATTTAAATAAGACAGCTACGTTCCGCGTAGAACCGCTATATTGGTCATGCCTTCAAATAACGAGGAACGTTTACTCTGATTCCACATCCTACAATATTGACTTAGTGAGATATTGTATTACGTCTAGCATCACTATTGTATTTCACATATAATCACCATTGTCATCCACGTAACATCTCTATTGTCTATGGTGGCTTAACCATGGAATCCAACCCAAGAGTTTAGGGTTGTGTCAATATTGACAACACATCATTATGGTTAGTATTCTGTACATTTCAGCGCCTGTTCTCCTGTTGAATTCTGATTGTTTCAATAAGTATGTGAATAGTTAGTTGTCAGCCCTTTAAACATCATTTTATACGGGAGGATTTATCATGCAAGTGTGCTAGGATATATATAGAAGTCAAGGTAAGCCGAGGAAGACATGGAACGATCAAGTACAACAAAACTTGAAAGTGGCCATGTGGAAAGTCGAAATAATCGACGTGCGTGCATGAGAAGATTTATAAATGTGGAGCAAGCAAGGAAAGTGTGCCAGGACAGAGTGGTGTGGCGTTCTATCCTCTCAACCCACCCCTTCGGGGAAATGGCGTGATTGTTAATGAGTTAGAAAAAAGGGGAATGTCAACAAATTGAGGTTATGTGAAAAGTTGAAAAAAATTGCGTGCACGCATGAGAAGATGTATGCATGCGGAGGAAGTAAGAAGTATGCCAGGACAAAGTGGTGTGGTGTCTTATCCTCTCTCTGCCATTGCCTTATGGTTAGTTGGGATCATTTTCAAATTTTAAAAATTCTCTTAATTGTCTAAAAATCTAAAGATTCAGTAAATATATAATGTAAAAAATAAATTAAGTAATATTTTACAGTGTGTGAAGCGGTCATTCAACCCAGTTGATGACAGATCGCAAGCTTTGTAAATGCCAAAATGTTCCATTTTCCTCTACCGAGAGAAGGATTTTAGGTTTCCTTATTCTTATTTTTCATTTAACTATTATTATATTTTTCAGAACAACATTGTAACATTAGAAGAAATACTTTAACAAATGTAGCAAAAAAATACATCAACGAAAAATACCATCGTGTAAGCATGAGTTATTTTTCTTGGGAAAAACGAGTTTTTTACACTGCAAAAGATAAAGTTTGACGTAATTATTCGAAAAAGTGTAAACACTACTTTCCAGTTTTAAAAAAAAATATATAACTTATTTCTCCGAAACAATTCAATCAATTCCAACTTAATTTACACGAATAATCACCCTTAACAAGAGCAAAGCTTCTCTACAACTTGCACCGGTTTAGTTAGTAAATCTGTTTAAGCTTCCACTATGGTAGTCCCATAATATCAACAGTATTCAGCTCACGCGGAAACAAATTAATATAGTATTGAAAGATAAATGAGGTATATTGAAATCAGTATCGGGTTTATGTAAATAATATTTCCATAATTCGTAGGTATAGGGGATTGCAATGTTTTTCATTGTAAAACTGATATTTCAGTTATGTTTTGCAAGAGTTTTTTTGCATTTCCATTATACAGTGATTGAAAATTGTGATTTTGCATGGAAAAAACATGGACGTTTTGTGAATATAGTTTTCTAATATAATAATATCGTCCGCCTTGTGGTCGAGTTTTTAAGGTCACGGGTTGGATTCTCGACGGGGCCAATATGAAATATTTATTTCAAGAACATAAAAAAGTAAATCTTATGTCATCCCTTGGAAGCGCAGCGTTAGACTGATAATCTTCCCTTCATAAAATAAAATTATTAAAATACACTGCGCTGATGTAACTGCTGCCTTTTCAGTACCCTATGCACTATTACGTTTAGATACCGGAATGAATGGATGAAATTAATTGCATATATATCTGAAGGCATATTTATATACATTTTAATTTGTAAAAATACCATTTAATAAAATCCATGTTACTGGTATATTAATATGGAAATTACACAGAGAGACACTTACTGTATTATATGTACTATTTCGAATATATTCCTACTATTGAAACTCATACAGCGAGGAATAGATCAGATAATCAAAGTCTGCAACGCTACCACTAAAATTTCAGTAATTTTACCAAGAATTGAATCTCTAAAAGAGTGCACATTAAATCCACTCACAAATACTCATTTCTTTATTAAATTACCAAATAATTACTTTCGAATGCAGACAGACTATGTAGCTTAATGCATATTGGACATAAGACTTATTTATGAAAGAAAATCGGTAGAACTTATCTAAAGAGCTTTTAGTAAACTTAATAATTTAACATCCGTGCCAGACGAAAGCTCCTTAAGAACCTTCATAATAATATTACTCAAACTGCATCACGCTTCCAAAGTTTAGCTCGGTGCATGTGTAGTATCAGTAATGAGCAGTAAGTACGCGTAATTAGCAAAAGCTAAGGTGTCAGCTAAACAAAGATATAAAGCTTTTGTAAGGCTTTGGGGTGTACTTAAGTACGCGTAAGCT
>JAGVSP010001822.1:0-37723 GCA_022494985.1 Micrasema minimum
AAAAAATGTATTTTGTTTTTTATTTCTTGAAATAGCATACATTGTATACAAACAATATAAAATGTCGGTAAGATGATCAGTCATACGCTTCCAATCCAAGGTATCACGCATGAAATATTTACTTGAATAAATATTTCATATTGACCCCTTACGGGAATCAAACTCGCGACCTCATGCACGGTAGCCAAGTGCGCTACCATTATGCTACGAGACGTTACACTGAGATATTAAAACGACTACTTTCCCTTATCCGCACCCAATAGTGCTTAGAGCACTGCATAGGTACACCAAGTCCAGCGTATCTTGATTATTTGTTACATGGAAGCAAGGTGATCAGTCTTTACGCTTCGGCGCCAGTCCAAGGTATAACATATTATAAAACTTATTTATATATAAAAAACACGTATGAATAATATTATTTATATTAGAAACTATTTCATATCACCCCGTCGGGAATCGAACCCGTAAAACGTATTAACGCAAAACTTCACTTCATTTAGTCTTAATAAAAATGCAAACAACTTAATTTTCATTTGTCCTCTAAAAGTCTATTTATATCAATCTGTCCTATCCTATGAATTTCTATTCCCATGCAGGAACAATATTACCTTTTAAATATATAAAATAACTGAGTAGGTATATGAGAAAAATAACTTAAAAGCCACCACTTAGGCTTTGAAATAACAACATAATTATATTAAACTAGACTATTTTTGGTTTCTCAGGTTTCCACCGGATCCGGAATTTTATCCCACTACGTGAACCTGAACATCGTGATACCGGAAGCTTTCATCCTGGGCTCCGGTGAGCACCACGTGGATACCGGAAGTGTAATTAGCCTTGTCTGCATCATTGAGAAGGTAGGCTTTCAGTATACTAAATTATGCTCATAAACACTGGTATTACTTAATTTTAAATTATTATTATACGAATCCCTGATAAAAAAGTTGTGTAAAAAAAAAAAATGTAGTTTAAAACAAAAGTTGTTTAATTTCATAATTATGGAAAACTACAAAGTGAGTGCTACAAACATTGAGTTAACTGGTATTTCGTTTTATCTTTGACATGTTAATTTTAAATATATTTTGCATATTATATTACTGATTCAAGAACGGCTAAAAAAATATATGATGCGACTGTGCCTGGATGTAGAAGTCGAGGAAGGCCGAGAAAGACGTGGCATGATTAAGTAAAACAAGTGCTTGAAAGTGGGCATGTAAGAAGTCGGAATAATCGACGTGCGTGAATGAGAAGATGTATGAATGTGGAGGAAGCAAGAGAAGTATGCCAGGACAGAGTGGTGTGGCGTTCTATCCTCTCTGCCTATCCCTTCGGGGAAATGGCGTGATGGTTAGTTAGTTAGTTAGTTAATAATGATTGGGCGTTCGTGACAACGGTCTTGATTTAAATTAAATAAATTTTGTTATTGTGTATTTAGTTATATTTTTTACAAATGATGTTTTGAAAAGAAGTATTTTCTTGGTAACTTTGATTGTTGTACGGCCAAATTGTTAAAATCAGAAAAGGACAAATATTGAAAAAAAATATATATACCAGGGTACCTACCTTTTTACGTACGTAGAAATTGTAAAAGTTGCATCATTTGAATATTTTTTGGTGATTAATATAGATCTGCCTTCAATATAAATTTGACATCTACACATATAAAGTCTATATTCATGCATATTTATAACACATTAAACACGAAATTAATATCTTTAAATAAATTTTTATGATGACAAAATCGTAAGTTTCCCATTATTTAAAAAAAAAACCCGCCCAAAAACGTTTTAACGATTGTATTTCGTTCGTTTATCAAGCTACTTACAAACGGATAAGCGAAATATGGAGCTGGAAAAAGAAGGACGAAAATAGATTGAATGCAGTTGAAATGGTCTCTTACGATGGTTCGGTCATGTAGAGCGAACGAATGATGAAAGAACGGCTAAAAGAATCTATGATGCGATTGTTCCTGGATGTAGAAGTCGAAGAAGATCGAGTAAGACATGGCATGATCAAGTAAAACAAACGCTTGAAAGTGGGCATGTGAAAAGTCGGAATAATCGACGTGCGTGCATGAGAATATTTATGAATGTGGAGGAAGCAAGACAAATATTCCAGGACAGAGTGGTGTGGCGTTCTATTCTCTCTGCTTACCCCTTCGGAGAAATGTCATGGTAAGTTAGTTAGTTAGTTTAGATAGTTAAATATAAAACACTCTTATACTTGATTTGCAGTGAATTCGACACAATTTAGTAGTAAATTCCTTTATCTTTCTATTAGAGCGACCAATTGGGAAAACTTGTAAAACGTTGGAGAATGCCGCGGATGCCATAAAAGATACGGAGACAGTAAAATGTCCCGTTTTACAAATGCACGGAGACTTTAACGGCGGCCCAAAATGTCTGAATCTAGATTTAGTGCCGCAGAGAGCTTTTAGAATTCATCCACAGCACAAAGAACTAGGCCTACGTGTTTTAGTATCCTTACCTCAGACGTCAAAGCTCGTATTCTTATTTTGTATGCAAACAAAAAAATACTTCAAACGTCTAAATATCCACAAATCGTCGAAAATAATCTTGTTTTTAAACCGTTTGCTAACAGCCAAGTATTTGTCTATGTTCTACGGTTCATTGATTGAGATTATTATAAAAATTATAAGTCTTAGAGACGCAGACATTTTGAAATTAATCATGGTACATGGGGCTTAATTTAAGATAAAATATTTATTTGGCTGTTATTTTATTTTAATTTTCAAGAGGATCAAAAGGAACTTGTATATAGTGTAATTAATTACATATTTTTGTGAATGTAATTGAATTTTATTCGAAACATTTCGAAAATACACACATGGCAATAAAAGTCATATTGATATTTTTTTCTCTTCCAAATATTTTTTTACTTTCCATACGATCATTGTCCTCTAAGGTAGGAAGGTATTTTTACTTGCCACTCGGCCTCGTCAATGGAGAGCTTCAAAAAATTATGAAGGCATAAAAATCAGGGCGGGATGTCATTATCCAGGGTAATCCGCCTATCCATCTGGCCCAAGCCGCCCAGGGCTGGACGTGATTTGCCTCCTGATCGTTTGCCGCCCAGGCCTAGGTTCGGGCGGCAGTTCTTTGCATACAAAGCACCAAGGGCGGAGTTACTATCCATCAATGATGGCCTTTGGGCCTTAGGTAATACATCTCGGGAGATGTGTAAGAGTAATGAGTGGAAATGTTGGGCGGATTTATTACATTGGGAACCGCAACTCTTTGTTCCTTTCCTTTCTTACCAAACATCTATTTCGAATTTCTCACGGGTTTTTTAACAAAACTAACCATGGTTTAAAATACCTAATATATAAAATATATATTTTTTTATAATATAGGTACGTTTTTAAACAAACATTAAAAACCATTAGTAAACAAGAAAGAAAGAAAATAGCCTGGAAATCATTTTGTATTTTTATTTTCAAATATTTATTATTTTCAAATTGAATTCTAATTATTCGTTTTCGTATTAACAAGTTCAAATATTTTTATATAGTAGGTGAATGCGGTAGGTATTTAAGACTTCTTGGAGGGGAAATTCTACGTTTCTTGATCGTAAATTTTATAATATATTACCTTAACAACGCTTAAAACAAAAAAAAAACGATTTAATTGGGTATTCACCAGATTATAATAAGAGCTGTCTCCAGTACCATAATATACTTAGACCAAACCTTTCATATTTAAACATATATCTGATTTGAGAATACATATACGAGTATATATGGTTTTAGAATATATTATATTATAATATATACATGTGGTTTTGAAATTGAAATAATCTTAACGTTTTTTTTTCAGAGTCCCGCTCCACCACAGTACGTATTCTGGTACCATAATGAGCGCATGATCAACTACGACACAGCTCGAGGTGGTATCACTGTCGAGACAGAACCGGGACCCAAGAGTCAGTCCCGCCTGACCATCCGTGAAGCGAGAGATACGGACTCCGGTAACTACACATGCAGCGCTAGTAATACTGAGCCAGCTAGCATCTACGTTTTTGTTACTGAAGGTAAGGAGGTGTATTTAATCTTCTTCTGGGTCATGGTCCCTTAGATTAGTCTGCTTAAAACATTTTATCTCTCTTCAAGTCACTAGTCAGTGGCATTAGTCACTGTCGCTGGTCACTGTCACTGAGCACTGTCGATGGTCACTGTCACTGGTCTTTGTCACTGAACACTGTCACTGCTCAGTATTACTGAACACTTTCACTGATAACTGTCACTGGTCACTGTCATAAGTCACTGTCGCTGGTCACTATCACTAGCCACTGCACTGAGCACTGTCGTTGGTGACGGTCGCTGAATACTGTCACTGGTCCCTGTCACTGGTCACTGTCACTGGTCACTGTCACTGGTCACTGTCACTGGTCACTGTCACTGGTCACTGTCACTGGTCACTGTCACTGGTCACTGTCACTGGTCACTGTCACTGGTCACTGTCACTGGTCACTGTCACTGGTCACTGGTCACTGTCACTGTACCAGTTTCAAGATAGCTGCTGCAGCGCACATAGGCTAAACTACCAGTTAACAAATTGGCTAGGACCCTTTTACAAAGACAAAAACGATATATTAAAAAACTCGATTCGTTTCAGAGAAAACGCTCCTCAATCAGACCTTTGGCGTATAAATAAAATAAAAATTATAATGAATTATGTAGAGATAATTTAAATATCTAGATTATATATATATTTTTTAATCTTTGGAGGGTTTTATTTCTTGAATATATAATATAAACATATACCTACGTAATAAAAAAACTTAGGAACTCACTTTTTATTATTATATTTAATTTAATATATTATATAAAACTTTAAATAATTATGTCAAATAAAAATATCAATCAAAAATCAGATTTTCTATGGCTATTGTTTTTCACTGACTGAAATAACATTATTTATAATTTTTTATTTTTTTTTTTTCATTAATAAAATTAACATTGCATAAAAAAAATAATTAAGAATGACCTTTTTTTTTTTCAATCCAATGCTCCATGGGTTTTTACAATAAACTTATTTAGGGAAAAATAAAAAACACATATTCATTTATTCTAATACGCACTGACATCGCTTAGATCACAAAATAAACACAATATATCTAAAAAACAGAACCAATCCAATGAAAACAAGTTTAACAAGTTTTCAGAAATTATCTTAACATCTAAGTAGTAATGACCCAATTTGATTTCAAGTTCTTATTTTAAAAGATATCTTTCTTCTTAATCAGGTGACAAGATGGCGGCCATACTCAGAAGAAAAAACTCGGCTAGTAAATTTGAAGTTGTATCAAAAACAGCTTTATTTGTGATTTCATTAATGATTGTGATACGGTAAAAAGATACATATATTGTAAAAAGCTTACATCTGAAAAGTCTTTTTAAAAGTTCGTAACTTAAAAAATCTCAAGTAAAACTAATTCCTTAATTAAAAATAAGCGTAAAGTTAAATCAATTTTAATGACTAGAAGATAAAAACATATTCTAATGTTTTGTTTCAAATAATTTATTAGATTTTTTGAAAAAATATTTAATTTGTAAGTTTCACCTTTGTACATATGTAAAATAAATATTATAACATTATTTTTAATTAAAACTATTGAAAAAAATTACAAACTAAAAAATATATGGAAAAATTAATACATTTTTCAATACTGTTTCTTTAAATTTCTTGATGGTACTAAAAACTTTTTCTTTTCATTACTTTAACAAAAGCTGTAAAAATACTTAAGTACGATGTTAAAAGTTATGGTGCTTTGATGTCTTACTTGTAATTTGATTTAATCTTTTTAAATAGTCATTAAACAATCCGAAAGTAATTGTTTTTTTTTTGACTTACTTTTATTGAAAGTATTTAAATCCGATTGGAAAGAATGTAGGTAACTGTATTTTGGTTGATCATGAATGCTTTTGTAAAACTTTGTTATTGAATTTCTTTCAAAATAAATTTATTATAAATAAAATTTCATCAATTCATTTCTACTCCCTAAGCAGAGCCTTATGGATTCCACAAACTGTCTTCAAGCTAAGCGAGCAGTGCGTCCAATACAGATCCACGTCCCGTAGTTCCGACGTATACTGTCGACGGATTGTCAACATTGGACATCCAAAATGCCGGGAACCTAATGCCTTATAAAATAGACGGGCCAAGTTACGGTCCTCATGAGACATGCGTAGAACATATTATATTATATGGACCATGGTCCAGCTAGCCAAAACACCTTCGCCTGATGTGAGTTGCCACAATTTTTTTCTGTGTCCGTTTCCTAATGATTTACAGAAAAAAAGACCTACCATACTTATTTTAAAACATTTTGCACACCAATCTGGACTTTTCCCATGATGGGAGTAGGTATATATTGACGGAGGTGGATGCAGGTGGATGCATTTGGAACATGTAACATATAAAGAAAATCAAAAATGTTACCTAGTGTGGATATTCGTTAATAAGTGGAATTGGGAATGTTGTAATACGTGAAGTGGCCACTTAATCCAGCCGATGACAGGTCATAAGCCCTGTAATCGCTTGAATATCCATATTCCCGATTTTGAGAAAATTCCACTTCATCTCTGTAGAGGTATAAAAATCAACTTATTTTATTTATATTTTTATTATGTACTTTTCTTTAAAACTATTCGCATTTACAGATTTTTTCTTTGAATTTCTCTGCCTCCGTGGCGGTACTAAAACGCCCATTCAACATCAACTTAACCGTATCTTAAGTATGCAATTATTTCATATTATTAAAAAAAACTTATTAAAAATCAGAGATCTCCGCTAGTGAACTCCCTGTTATATTTCACCGTTCTCAAAAAAACTTATTATTGCAGGTTTTGTAACCCTTTATAATTAACTATGATAAATTTAAACCTTAAAAAATGTTTCTGTACTTGCCTATAATTTTATGGTCAGTTATACAACCATAGATAGAAGAACAGTTTTCGAAAACTCGAGTCGTCTTAACTCTATTTTTATAGAATAAATCAAATCACACTTACAATAAAGTTTTAATTAATCATTAACTAACTTCTCGAAACAAATTGATTATGCGTCACTCACTCATGAACTGCATGATTTCCCTGAATTACTCTAACTACCTTCTAAACACGTGGCGAGAAGAGTAAAAGCATTTCCGGTTACACGATTACGGCGTGCTGAACCGGAAGTAGGTTCCGTTATGACATATTCCAGATCTCGCCTGCTGCTGTTTATACAGCCTTTGGCTGAGAACAAAAGAAGCTGAATTTATGAGTTTTTAAATAATCCGAGCGAATAAATGCGGCCATATTATTTTTATTTTATTTTAATATTATCCTCGCCCAAATGGCTTTTACATTACATAATTCATATATTGTATATAATAAGAAAAAATATATTAAAAAAGGAGGTAGCAACACATTCTAGTATAACATATTCAATATTTATAATTTAATTTAAATAAATAAAATGTAAGTTGCGTTGAAAATTTTAAACAAAAAAAATAAGTAATATTCAAAATAAATAAAATGTAAATTGCTTAAAACTTTAAATAATAAATAAGTTTTGTTTTTTATTAAATTTATTTAAGAGAATTGTGAAACATAAACACATTTCAAAAATGTTATAATTATCTTTGGATCATTATGATTGTTCATATTGCACCATAAATACTATATAATATAGGACATGTCAATCGATCGAAATTAATAAACTGGAACTCAATCACAGATAACTATTGACGCAGTTAAAAACGTGCTAACCACGTGCTAACGCTAACTATTTGACCGATCACAATGAACATACGTTCATACCACGTTCGCCGTTGCCGAGCATTGCCGAGCGTTGCTGAGCACCATAGATGATAATAAATATCGCGGCCAAACGTCAAACGTCAAATCAAGAAAGTCAACGCGCGTGTCGGATTGTTTATTATGTCGACTGCTTTTCTCAATATTTGGCTTGCCGAACGCCGGCTAAATGCAATACGGCACTCGAAAAAGATTGAAAGAAGATATGTGCGAAGGATATATCTCGGGAAATGGCTCGCAACTTGATGCGCTCGTTTAATAATCCCGATCGATAACTTTTTAACGCGTGTTCCATTGTGATCGCGAAAACGTTAAACATCCATGGTAAGAAATCGTTATCACGTCGCTTATTACCGCGTCGATAGTGATCTGTGATCGAGCAACAGATTCACATCGACCGACGCGACGCGACTGCCATATTTACATCCAAGAACATAGATTTAATTTTTTTTTGTTTAATATTATTGAAAGCGCTGTTAAATTTATATTGAACAAAATGGCGGCCTTCGTGGCGTAATGACTAAGATTCTGGACTAACAATATGTAGGATCCAGGTTCGATTCTCGCTGAAAACTGAAACAAATCAAAGTTATTTTTCACAAAACTGCGTTTATGTGATGTTACTTGGGTGGTGTTTGGGCCTAAACCAATGATTTTCCATATATAAATGTATATTTGTTGTCAGGTCTCTAATATGCGAAGTATCTACCCACTAATTTTGAATTTCATATGTTCCACAAATTGTCACAAGCAAGATGCATTTTGTTGAGTAAAAGTCAGTTGAGAATTGTTTGCTCACTCGCAAGCACGCCTTGTCGCCCCGCTATTTTCTATTTACTGAACCCACTAATTATTATTATAATTCCGCCGCCTAAGCCACGAATAAAGATTGCTGTGCTTCAAGCTATATCTACAACCGCTGATAGCCCATCACCCATCGCTGTACCAATACGAGGAACCAATGTGATACCTACTTCAAGGTTAGTGGAGTGCTTTCATTGCTGTTGGTTTTCCTGACGATACTTTATATTTTTTATATTGTGGTAATCATTGGTTCAGGCCCAAACAGGTGGTTATACACCGTTTTCCACGATGAGACCGCGAAACTCCAGAGGGTGATTATTCATGATATTCTGAGAAAAAAATCTTAATAAAGTTTTTCAAAAAACTCAATTCTAATTTCTTAAAAAAATGATTAAAATATGAATAAAAATTCACGCGTGTAATACCGTCCATTTTTGAACTGGCTAACACCACGTGACCTGCACCAATTTCAGATATGAAATTCGAATTTTGAATGTCCGCACAAGGCAAGGCGTTCGGTGACCAGGGCGGACCCCCACTCCTCCCCGCCCACCGCCACCCCGCCACCGCTAGCATTTCAAACAGAAGCCAGTATTACATAGTCGCTTTTTATTAATACTTTTTTTTAATTAATTAATAAAAATGCCCGGATCAAAAAACTTTATAAGGATTTTTTTCTCAGAATACCATGAACAATCACCCTCCGGAGTTTCGCGGTCTCATCGTGGGACACGGTGTATAATAAATATATATACAATAACACAATATAATAAAACGTGTTTATTTTGTATCATAAGTAAAGAAATGTTATTAAAACGAGGGGAAATTGTTGTTTAGATTTATTACAAAAGAGATACAATTACATTTGATAGAGTAAAGTTTATGGAGTTTTTATTTGACTTAAAAACTAATCACATGAGATTTTAGGAAGGACAAGGATAAAACTTTTTTCTTTGAGGCGTTTGAGGTCGTTTCAGGCAGCTGGAGTGAGATATATTAGAAAAAACTTAGCTTAACTATGAAAGGACTTAACTTTGGGAATCGTTTAACTTACTCCATAAGCCTCTCTTGTTCTTTTAAATACTCTGTTCAGGGAAAATATGTAACTTGCAAAAAAATATATTATTGTCTGTGTCCAGTTATGCTTTGTAAAACCAAATATTGAGAACGAAAGAATGAGTTCTCATGGGAATACCCTATAAATGTTTGTAGGAAAGGCATTCATAAAAATATTTATTACTACTACTTTCCCTTATCCGCACCCAATGGTGCATAGGGCACTGCATTGGTACACCAAGTGCAGTGTATCTTGATCATTTTATTACTTGAATTAAGATGATCAGTCTTACGCTTCAGAAGCAGTCCAAGGTATTACACATGAAATGCTGATATGAAAATCACATGTAAATTAATATTTCATGTTTACCCTCTACGGGAATCGAATCCGCGACCTGAATTACAGTTCTTCAAATTGAGTCGTTTTCTTCAAAACCTTTTCATTACATTAAAAAATAGCAGCAAATATTTAAAAAATCCTGCAATAATAAATTAATGTCAAGTAATTCGTTGACCACAACAAAACCTTAGCATTGAGTAAAAATTCACATCATACTAAAACAGAACACATTAAATATGAAATAGAAAGGTAGTTGACGTGAAAATGTAAGTACAAAATACAAAATACTACAAAAAAACATGCATAGGAAGATATCACGTACTACGAAAAGCGATGAAAATATGTGAAATTGATTTATAAATATCAATATTAATATTGAAATCAATGTTTTCATCTATAATTTTCGAAACAAAATTGTTGAAAAATACCAAACGCAACACTATTTATCGTGGCCCCGTGACGTCATAATTTGATCTCGTTCCTATGTTTCACATTTTTAGTTTCCTATAAACGTCAAGAGCTACATTAGTAGTGACGTAAAGGAGCGTGGCCAACGCAGACTTGAGTATTTTGGCGGTAATTTGAAATTGAAAACATCAAAATAATTTTTAACCTACTAAAATTAAGAAAACAAAAATTATAAACAACATTTTGAGTGTGTCTAAATACTAGTAGACAAACTGGATTTTACCCATTACGGGCTAATAATTACAATTTGACATCTCAACAGAGACGAGAAGTTTGGAAGGGATTATGGATAATTAGGCGTTAACAGGGCTTATGACCTGTCATTGGCTGGGTTAAGTGGCCACTTGATGTATTACAACATTCCCCATTTCACCTTGTATTTGATATCCATATCTGCCAATATACAGTAAAATGGCGCGATGATGCATAAAGGTTTCTGCTAAAATGCTTAGCAATTTTCTCAATGGATGACAGAGAGTGTTCACTTCTGAAGCATCGCGCCATTTTACTGTATATTGGCAGATATGGATATTAAATACTAGGTGAAATAGGGAATGTTGTAATACATCAAGTGGCTACTTAACCTAGCCAAAGACAGGTCATAAGCCCTGTAAATGCCTAATTATCCATAATCCCTTCCAAACCTCTCGTTTTTGTTGAGATGTCAAATTGTAAAAGAAAAATTGCTTATGTTAAGTATTTTTATAATTTTTTTTTTCTTTTCTTTCTATTTACGATATTTGTCTAAGCAATTTTTTTTTCGCCATGATTTTCAGGCTTTTGCACTCGTTTGGGAATTTCACATCCAATTTTTCTTCCAGTTCTGAATATTGTAATTCCAAAATGGTGGAAAATCCCGCCTTATCTGCCAGGACTTGTGATGCCTTGGCTGTGAAAATGGCTTCTGTCACCTTTAATCCTAAATCTTTACAGATGGCTGTCCTGAAATGATAAATAATAATGCTTAGAAAAAAAAACAAACATTGCATAATACATTAAAAGTATTTTAATTGGCGGTTTCCCAAGTTAAAATTTTATTATGCTATTTTAAAATAAGCAAAATTAACAAGATGACAAAAAACATTTTGAGTAATTGGAAGATATGGATATCAAATGCAAGGTGGAGAGGGGAATGTTTTAATGCATCAAGTGGCCACTAAACCCTGTCTTGTAAACGTCAGATATCCATATTCCCTTCTATACTTCTTTTCTCAATTGAAATGTCGATTGTATCAAACGGACAAGAATTTTAGATTGCTGAATTTTCATTTAAGTATCTACATATACATATTTCCCTTATTTGCATTTAATTAATTTTACAATAATATATTTTTTTAAATTCTTTATCATTAAAATATTGCTTTCTATCATTTTTCTTCTTCGTTTAATTTCTTTTATTTAAACAACTGTGTTACTTGCCTGTATTAAGGAGTGTAAATATTTTTTTTAATATATTTCTTGCACACCCACGATTAGGCTATGCCTTGTGGGATATTGATTATTTACTTCTACTACTACTTTCCCTTATCCGCACTTAACAGTGCATAGGGCTCTGGATTGGCATGCGAAGTTCAGAGTAGGTTGATCATTTTATTACATAAAGGCAAGATTATCAGTCTTACGCTTCAGTACCAGTCCAAGGTCATAAATGAAATACTAATATAAAAATCACACGTAAATAAATATTTGATGATGACCCTCTAAGGGAATCGAACCCGCGACCTCATGCACGGCCAAATGCGCTACCAAATGCGCTACCACTATGCTTCTTGGTGGACAATTGATTTTTGTGATTAGGTATATAACAATGTTCTTTTTTCTTCAACAAATTGTTTTGTGTTATCATTTTTTTTTTATTAATTTAAAAAAATAAAAATTAAATTACATTTTTTAGTGTGTCCAAATACTTGTAGACAAAATTAACCCAGCCAATGACAGGTCATAAGCCCTGTTAACGCCTAGATATCCATATTCCCTTCCAAACTTCTCGTCTCTGTTGAGATGTCAAATTGTAATTATTAGCCCGTAATGGGTGAAATCCAGTTTTTGTCTACAAGTATTTGGACTAAAGATGTTGTTTATAAAAATTAGCTGGTAAAATTTATAAGCATAACAAATTGAAGATTCATCTTCAGGCGTTTTCTAGTAGGTGATATAATTCGGTAAGAATCTCACTTGCAATCATAAAGGTTTCTGCTAAAATGCTTAGCAATTTTCTCAGTGGATGACAGAAAGTGTTCACATGTGAAGCGTCGCGCTATTTTAATGTATATTGGCAGATGTGGATATCAATACTAGGTGAAATGAGGAATGTTGTAATACATCAAGTGGCCACATAACCCAGCCAATGACAGGTCATAAGTCCTGTTAACACCTAGATATCTATATTCCCTTCCAAACTTCTCGTCTCTGTTGAGATGTCAAATTGTAAAATTAAATGGATCATTTGGCACTTCGTTGGCACACTAAGGGCATGTTTCATCACCTCTGTTTAAACGTCGGATAACTAAATGTCGGTTGTAATTTGCTACCAGATTTAACGATATTTACAACGAACCGATTTCACCACAGAAATAATGACAAATCTATCCTCCGATTAGCTAGTCACAACTTTTGTCTGGCAACAGTGCTGCGGTGTTGTCAATGCCTTCAAGGTGTTTCCTTTTGCAAGCTAGAATCGAGTTTTTAATATGTTTTTTTAATATGATACCAATCCAATACAACACATTAGATTAACATTATAATATTTTCATTTAACCAATTTTCAACTCATCAAAAATTTGAGTCGAGTTGTCAAACGATCAAATACGACGCCATTTTTAAATACGTTTTACAAGGAGATTGGGATAGAAAAAGATAATTTTACCGGACTACTTATCAAATACTGTCAAAATCCGACCCGGCAAAAAATGTTTTAAGACATTTCGTTATTTTAGTTATAATCGAGTTTTATAATATTTTTTTAACTATATACCAATCCAATACAACATAAAACTTTGGATTATCATTATAATATTTCCATTTTGACTGTTTTTCAATGCATTAAAAATTTGAGTCGAGATGTCATAACTGTTGGAAACGCGTCACCATATTTAAATGTGATTTAAAAGGGTAACAAACCTCTGACTAAGTTTAGCGGCGTTTTAAATGGGATTCACAATATTTTTGTGATAATCAGAGATGGTGAAATGCATTTTCCAACTTAACTGCGATACCAATAGTTACTTAGTAGGACATTTACGATAGTCAGGTTTTAAACGGAGGTGATAAGAAAGGGCCTAAGTTTAGCGCCGTTTTAAATGGGATTTACAATATTTTTTGTGATAATCAGAGGTGCATATATCAGAATGCATTTTAAAAACTTAACTGCGATTTAGTAACAAACTTAATTTCAAACTAACTTAACTGCAATCAGAATGCATTTTCAAACTTAACTGCGATTTAGTAGGAGGTTTACGATAGTTAGGTTTTAAACGGAGGTGATAAGAAAAGGGCCTAAGTGGAGTATTTCTCCACCATTTCACATACAGTAATATTAATTTTAAAGCATGAATTATTACGCGTGTTTATATAGTACCTTGCAAGAAGCATTTCTAGTCCAATATTTCATGCCCCGGTACTTTGCGCTCACAGCTAGACCGGAAATCCCCTAGGAATTCCTGTACCCCCCAAGTGCTTGTAAACATTCACCCTTTGAGAGACGTCGTCTAGTATTCTTACTAGCGAAGCGGGTTCCTGTGCATACTCCTACAAATTTAAACCAATCGTTAATGTATTCAATCGAATGCAAAGAAGCGAAATAAAACGATTGAATTAAAAGTTATTTCCTATTTAATTTATTGAACATTTCATGCGAATTCATGTTGAGAGAACCGCTAAAAGAAGTTATAATGCAAATAGGCCTGAATGCAGGAGTCGAGGAAGGCCAAGAAAGTCATGGCATGATCATGAACAAATACTGGAAAGTGGCCATGTTAAAAGTAACTTCGGTTTAAAGTACAATTTAACTTACCAATCACAAGTCAGCAAATTTGTAAATAATACATTATCTAAAAATACACATCATAAATGATTGACGTATAAGACATATACAAAAGTCAGCAATAATTAATATTTTGGATTTATTTAAACAACATGTTGGTATTCAAAATTTGTCAAAATAATTTTTGAAGGGGGGTCTTCTATTATCAAAGATTTTTTTGTTTCAAGTGAAACTCTTTTTTTTTTTATGTCTCCAGGAACAATTTAATTAATAGTTTATACGCGGCATTGCACTTTAATATACAAAATATTAAATACGATAGTATATTAAAAATATTGTTCACAAAGTTTTGTTTACCCTCGCCTTGCGGTGAAGTAACCTGCGTTGCAAAATCTCACTAAATACTTAATATCTTCGTAAATGATCAAAATATAACACTGATTCGCTTATCTTCAATCAAACCTTTTGACACCGGAAAAAAATATTTGGTACATAATAGAATTGCTGGTAATTACTTAGGGTAACAAAGGGCGATTTTTTAAATGCGTTTTTCAGCTTTAAAAAAAATAAAATGAGTTATTATGACAGACAAAGGTACTATATACATGAAAAGTACAAATTGCAAAAGTCATGAATCAACATTTTGTATGGGTAACCCGAGGTTTCATCACCGGATGCCGAGGACTGTTTCAAACACAGTACTTTAAGGGTATAAACTTACTGGAATTTCGTCGTTTCCTTCTACGCAGTGTAATAAAACGTTCATGGATGCAATTTCCGGTTTCCCGGTCTGTTCATCATTGTCTTCTAAACATATTATACAATGGCCTAAGGACATTGTGTATTTCCAAAAGTTTTTGGTTTTCTCAATCCCATCTGACTGATTAAACACACCTTGATTTAAAAAAAAACAATTTAATAAATTATACACACATTCTTCTTCTTCTTCATACCATATTTTCTCCTTATGTGGAGCATATGGAATCCACAAACTGCCTCCAGGCCAAGCGATCGGCCGCCAGCTCCCGTGCATCCTCATGCATTGCTTTAAACTCATATTAATATGGAAATTCATGATAATTTATGAAAATTATCGATGGATGACAGCCTGTTGCAGGATATGTAATAAAAATAATTTACCAACTATGTATTACTATTATTAATTTTGCTATATTTTTTTTATGAAGGTGTACATTTTTTACCAATTCTTTTATTTGTGGACCAATGTAATATTTACATTTTGGATAAGTTAAAAAATAATCTTTGCCAAAATTTTTGGTTAAAAAAAAGCGGTCAAACATTGATTGTTTGTTTGTTTGGTTGTACATTTTTATTTCGCTATAAAAAACTTTCTTACAGCTAATATAATACTTTTTTTTTTTCATCTAAATATTTATAACCGATCTCAAAGATTCTTTTTATGTTTTAATAGGTAAACACTGATTTCAAATATCTTAATTTCGTATATATATAGTGTAAGAAATAAAATCTCTTAAGAATATTCCAGCAAGCGGTTCTATTCTTGTTACCATTCCAAATAAAAACCGAATGATTCCTGGTTGAATAAGGTTATTCTTGATATTATGTGTTGTTGAAAATTTTGTCAAAGAGCCGAACAACATTTTTCGTAGCCAAATAACGATTTTCTTTAAAGAATTGACAAATGAAAAAGATCATGCATACAAAATCTCTTAACAAATCGGTTCATATAAATAATTGTTATCATGTTTGTAGTTATTGTTTCATGTGCTTTATCATCTTACCTGCTGCTATCGAGAATGGTTCTTCATATATGTAATTATCGATCATAAATGTATAAACATCCTCATACAACTCTTCAGGTATTTCTTGAATTATAAACTTTTTCACTAAACCATCTTTGGTAGTTCTTTGAAATCGTCGCCACACTTTAACCATTGTGTTCTATTTAATTACGCTTAGCACCCAACACTTATCTTGGTCAATACTCGACTGTAGAGTTCTAGACTAATACTGTCTGCTTCATATTAACCCTTCACTGACTACAAGCAAAAATATAAACTATTAGAGCATTTACCCGAAGAAGGAGTTACATATTATAGATACAGATTAGGATCCCTTTTTTTAATTTCCCAATATAAATTTCCTTTTATCCGCATCAAATGGTGCTTAGGTCACAGTATTGCTACACTAATAGTTGTTGCAATCAAAAATAGTTAATATCTGATTTTCGAAATTATCACTTATTTTTAATAATTCCCAAAAGTGATCAAAATGTACCAAGTAAATTACAGTTTGATTAAACGGGTACCTACACATTTTTATTTGAGTGGTTATACCTTAAATAATATATATTTTATCTAACCTTAAAACTAAAATATTGTTTTAGGTATATGAATATACATAATTTAAGTATTTGGACTCGTTAAAGTTTCATAACCTTAAATCCCTTGCACTTTAGAAGAAATATCAATGATCAGAGTTTGCTATATAAAATTATAAATAACAAATTTGACTCGCCGGAATTAATTGATCTACTCTCTTTCCATGTCCCTTCCAGACCAACTAGACTGCTTAAACTTTTTCATATACCTAAAGTTAAAACAAATCACCGAAAAATTCCTCGAATTCGTAAGGCGTGATAAATTTAATAGCTTAGATATGTTAAACACCCCATGTAACAAATTTATAAAGGAACTCAAAAACTTGCAGATTTAGGATAACAAATATTTATTTACATTATAAGTAGATTCCTATAACTGTTTAAAATTACTTGCGGATGCATTCAATTGGATGGCAGGCATGTTATTGTTAATGATTATTTTTAATTATATTATGTTTTACCTATACATCTGATTGTATCCCGAAGAAAATAAAATAAAATAAAAGTAATAATTTCAAATATGGTTTGATAAATTTCGCACAACAAGTTTTTTTCTAAATAATATATTTTTTCACATGCTAAAGAGTTTGGGTTAAATTTTGTAGATAGTAAATTATGTTTTTATCGGCGGATTTCGTGAATAATGAATATTTAAACTGTTATCTTATTAAAACCTTATCAAAGTAATAATAATAATAAACGAATTATTACGCTCTGTATTAATGTAATTAATGTAGTTACCAACGGCATGTTTTTTTATCATCATGTTATATGAAAAGAAATAAGCAATATTTGGCCAAAATGTCCAAGTGTGGTCTGTTTGATTTATTTATTTAAATACTTGTAATTGAGATTTAATTTATAATAAATTTAAGGAAACTGTAAGGTAAAAAAAAAAAACTTTTCTTCATCCATAATAAGTTTATTCGTATTCCTTATACCTATAAAATATGAAATGGCATATTAGGCACCTTGCACCTACACACATAACCAATAGATTCAAAATGCTTTTACCATAACTTTTAATGTTTTAAAACCTGGTGGGAATTTAATGTTCAACCTTTTCTCCAAGTCTGAAAATTCTATATCTAGTAATGTTGTAAATCCGGCTTTCTTTGCCAAAACTTGAGATTTTACGCTTGTGAAGATTGTTTCCGTTACTTTGAATCCATTTTCCTTGCATATCGGTGTTCTAAAACACAAAAAAAATATTATTGCAATACCAAGATATCTTATACATTTTTATGTGCGTACATTTACAATTTTCAAATCATTTGTTCTTTTTTCGGTATTTCTACATGTAAAATCTGGGTCTTTTGCTGCAATTTTTTATAAACACAAATATTTTTTTTACTCTCTCACACTATACTCAATCATAGTAGGTACCTATAGAGCTCCGTCACCGATTCCCCGCCTAATACATAAAAGTCCTTTAAATACATTTTGAATAAACTTAAAAGTTTTTGTATTCATTAATAATTCAATTTATTACTACGCCATTTCCCAGAAAGGGTGGATAGACAGGATAAAATGCCGCAACACAATATCTTAACAAACGGCTCTCACTTTCTACAAATTCACGCATCTTCCCAAGCATGCACCCGATTTTCCGACTTCACGCATGCATTTTCTTATCTTCCTTCTCCCCTCTTCCCTCCATCAAACCCTATACAATTGACCTCTTCTCTTCCCTGTCCCCTCTATTGAGACCCTGACTGACCGCGAATGCTCGAGTGGACGTCCGGGAGGTGCGGTGTTCCACGACGAGTGGTAGTATTTACTAATAAATAATAGTTGGGGTAGTAACTAACATTTTCCTACTACTGTTAAGTTAGGCCGATGCAAGTTGGTTTGGCTGATGGAAACAATGACAATTATAATACATGAGCCGAGATAGTGGCAGGGGCAACGAAAGCATTGGTTTGCGTACATCGCGTAAATTCATCCGTATATTTACACGTACACTGACAATCTTGAAATCGTTGAAATGTGCTGGACTGATTCAATAGTCTTTAAAAAAAAAAGGGTGGGGCTTTCATTGTCCATGTCATATCTTACTCAGTCTTCCTTGGCCTAGTGATTTGTCTATTTGCTCAGTCATTTAGTAACTGTTGTCAAAATATTATCTGTTGTCAAGTACCCTATAAAAAGAAACTTAAGACCTATATGTTCTCAAAAAATATTTTGATTAATTTTGATAATAGATTAATTTTGATTTTCTACTCAGAAATTGAGTTTTCACTCACAATAAATTTCCTGAGCCGTTAAATTCAATATTTAAAGCACCCTTGAGGTATATTTATACGAAAACGGCGCTATATAAATTATCCATAATAATAATAATAAGTATATGCGGCCATGTACCTTTTGAAACCCACTCCATGTTTATATCTGTAGGTAAATAACAAAAATGTTTTTTACCTTGCCAACAGCAATTCCGCTCCTATATTCATGCCCCTATACTCTTTATTAACTGCCAGTCCTGCAGCGTTCAGGTACTCATTAACACCAAATGTTTCATATATATCAAACCTTGAAGATACTTCAGATAGTATTTCATGAAGACCAGAAGGCTCCGCATTTTCTCCCTACAAAATATGTAATATTAAAAACACGTTGCAATCTAGTTAAACAATAAAACATTGTATGTATCAATACAACATAAAGATGTTAATAAATTCTACAGATACTTACTGATCCAATGCTATGTTTACTATCCCTTAGTAAGAAATTTACTCCAACGATGTTTTTACTTTGGTCACTTTCATCATTGTCCTCCAAGCAAATAACGGTCAGATTTTGTGGAAGAATAAAGTATAACCAGAATTTATTCAGTTGAGCTAGTTTTTCAGGACTGTCCAATACGCCTAAAATAAATACATTTTTATCTTTAACTTATGCCAAAAGTATACTTTCCTAGCATTCTTCGTAAATTTGAACCTTTTTTCATACAAGACATATTACTTTTAAATGATATATTTCATTTGGTAATAGTAAAAAACAGACAACTGTACTATAAATAATAAGTTCATGTTTGTTTTATCGTAGAATTAAACGTACAAAAATTATAAATAAAAGAAGGCATCTGTATTTCATTTTCATTTATATGGAATTAATTTAATAGTTCTTCAAACTGCCTCCAAACTGATGATCGGTCACCAACTTTCGTGCATTTTTCTTATTTAGATCCACGACCTGTAGTATTATTATAAGGCAATGTGGATCATCTTAAACCATACTGTACTTACTCACTTTTTACTTTTCTGAGTTAGGGGATGAATTTAAGGCTATAAATAATAATCTAGCTTATCTAGATAGGACTGTCATTCTTGATCATTCACAAATAACTATCTTTGATTGGTTAAGCATAACAATTCCTTCTGGTTCACTTAGATTATGATTTGGTGCCCCTTTTTCAAACTCTATCTCTGAAAACACCAAAAAAGAGTTAGTACACTACACTATAGTGGAAGACGATTCATATATGTTACGATTCATATATGGTTACGATTCATATATGGTTACGATTCATATATGGTTACGATTCATATATGGTTACGATTCACTGAACTTGGTGCAGATGCAGGTAAAAAGAAGTATAGTAGTAAGTTTAAGAAGTAATTTTACGTTTAAAAAGGCACCCAAACAGTCAGTAGGACTAAAGTGGTTAGAGAGAGCATGAACGATTTCATGAACTCTTAAATGAATATTAAAAAATTAAATAGCAAGTAAATAGCAAGTAAAATAATTAATCTACCTGCAGCCAACGCAAATGGTTCTTCACGCAGAAAGTGAACCTGCATAAAATTCACTACATCTTCGTACGTTTCTTTTAGCACTTGCTGAATCCTGAATTTTTTAACCGTTCCGTCCTTAACGTTCTTTCAAACCCTGCACCACACGATTGGTTGGGTGAACGTCATTATTTAATCTAATAATATTGACTGCAACAAGAGGCAAATCGCCGAGTACATCCGTAAGATGGTCATCGACGGGTCCACCAGATGTTGCGCATAATTAATAATAATTTTATTCCATCCGAACAAAAAAATTACTCAGTAGAACTCGGGCATTTACGAAAAGTTAGCAAATAAAACTGTATGATGAATAGTAATGGAAAAAAAAAAAAGTAGATATTTTATTAGTATGTCTGTTCGTTGTTTTATTTGGTAGTCTTAACAAGGTATGAAAATTAAAACCTAAAAGTATAAGTCTATATAAAAATTATAAGGTTGTAAGGTGGACTAATATATAACCTAACTGGTTAATTCACGGACGTTATCAAACCCCACATTAATTATGAGTAGTTATAAACTGGTAAACGTGGTTAACAATTAACGCCCTTCTATTTCATCTAACACTTAGGTAAAAACAGTTAGCAGAAAAGAGATGCAGCGTTTATTATCCTCCGTCCTGTTTAAACCGGAAAGAATAAACACGAAGAAAAAGGATAATACTAGCGTTACTATTAACGTATTAACGTATTAACTGCATGATTTTCACTATATTCATTATTATGCTTCTGTTTTTCACCCAACCCTCGGACTAAATAGTGAGTAAAAAAAGGATGACACTATTTATTATCCTTCGTCTCGTTCAAAAACCTGTAAGAATAAACACGAAGAAAAAGGATAAGGCTTGCGTTACTGCCGTTACTTGATTTATTATCCTACGTCCCGTTTTAAAACACATGATAATAAATCGGTGGAAAAGAGATGGTGATAGGTTAAACGTTACCAAATAACCAAATTCGAAGCAACTATCAGAAATCATAAACGCCGTTAATAGTAACGCTTACCAGTAGTCGTTAAAAATCTGGTAACGTATCAGTTATAACCGTTTTTGGAATTTAAAACGCTTTAACCCACCTCTATTGTAAGGGTCTAAAATGGGGTATTACTATTTTGGAAATAGGTGAGCACTTTAATTTTGTATTCACTTTAATGTAGTCTAGGTTTATTTTTCACTAAGTTTTTAACGACATTCATAATTTAACAATCCCTTACCATCGGCGTCGGTAGTACGGTGACAGTGGTAATTACAGCAACGTCATCAAAGAGGTTATTATGGACGTTTAATATGTGTGCTTTGGGGATATACAAAGACGCCATTTCCCGCCAGAAGCCGATATGGCAGGCGCCATTTTCCCTAATGGCGGGAATTCCACACAAGCATTAATTAGCACTCCACGCCACCAGACTTTTGCGGCTAAATAAATAATAATTACCGGGGCTGAAAAGTTCACGTTTTGATACGGAACCGTTTTTTGTTTAACACCTCTCAATTTCGACGCTTTGGCGGGAGAATTTGTAGCAAATGAGCGAATTTACAAACTCGTTCGGAATTTCAAACGAAAAACTGTATTAGGTATATTCATGAGGTGTACGAAGTGTGGAAGATATAATGTGGATTTTTAAATTAAAGGTTTTTAAATTATTTTACGGTAGTAATTAAAATAGTTCCATCTTCGTTAATAACCTAGTAAGTTGGTACCTATTTGCCTTATGCACTGCAATTACAGTGCATACGGCACTGCATAGATACCCACACAAAGTTCAGAGTAGCTTAGTGTTTTATTGCATTTATGGTTTGTCATTATTTTTTTTAGTGCCATAGGTCCAAGATTAGATAAATTTTTGTTTAAATATTTAATATTGGCCCTGTCAAAATCGATCCCAGGACATAATTCATTTTTGGAAATAATTTTTTCTTTATGTTATATTTTGTACAATCCTTATACATTCAACATTAAAACATATTAAAATAATAAAAAAGAAAAAGTTTACCTAATAATACCATCCATATCCATCACATACGTTGTTTAAAATAAATATGAAAATATGACTCTATTGTGCATTAAATCTTAAATAATTAATATCTTAGTTTAAATAGTAAGACACTTAATTATTTATGTGATGATAACAATATTATCTAAGAATCTTAGAAAAAAATTATATACGTAGGTACAATGGTATATTTTTATATCCCTACAGAGATGAGGTAAAATTTTTTCAAATTCAGGAATATGGATATTCGAGCGATATAAAAAATATATATACCTACTCCCGTCTTGGGATATAAAAAATCCAGATTTTGTGTGCAAGTAATTTTGAAACACGACCCAAAATGTTACAATGGTACATGCTTACGTAAAAGAAAATAACATTACATTATATATAATCGTTATCTTAAGTTATCCCTACATACTTCTAAATTTACTGTGTTCTTTAATTTGTAATAAAAAATATTACTTTTTTATGAAATAATATGTTTTTCGATTGATTTTAATTTAGAATGAGCAGCTGATTAGATAAAGCGATTTGTCTTAATTGTAATGATTGATTGCAATAATCAACAAAGGTTAAATAAAAATCTTTTAAAAGTCATTGGGAGTCATGAAAATTATTCACAATGGCGTAGCAGTCTTTTTATTTTGTAAAAAAGTGATTAAAAAATTGATTTAAACAATGTAGATTTTAGTGTAATATTAAACAACTGACAATTATCCAAAAAAGAGTTTTTCTTCCTATTTTAATCGGTGTTTATTGAATCACTATGTAGCAGAGTGTCATCTCGTTACTGATTGTTGTGAGGCGAGAGTGCTGGCTGGCGAAAGGGTCTCCTGAAGGGATCTAGTGATGTTCACATACTACAGATAGGAGCGAACGTGGCGAAAGAAGAAGTAGAAGAAGAAGATAGTTGTTAATATTTTTTTTTAAAAACATGCATACAACTTATTTTTCGTACCCTCACTAAATTTTGGAAAAATTATATGTTTAAAAAAAAAATATTTTTGAAGAGGATTTTAACCATCTCAACATGCAAGGACGCCTGAAAACAGAAGGGAACAACGTCACGTCACTTTTAATTTTTGTGATCTCACGGGAAATGGAACCCCAAAACCTCCGCAACACGAGTCCAGCGTCTTAGCCATTAACGCTGCGAAGGCCGGCAAAAAAAAAAATACGATTTTACGGCGATTTTAGACACCGAATTTTCCGATGGTAAAAGAACGTATAGTCGAATAGCTAAGATATTGTTTGATTTATTTTTTTATCTTATCACCCATACGAATGTAATCTTATGACCAAATAAAATTTATAAATAAACAAATCTTTTCACAAGTAACTTAATGCGATTACAACGGTAAACCTAGGATCGTTAACGGTTGCAGCATTTCTCGGCCATATGCACCTGTGAATTGTGGCCATTGCACACAGGTGCAATAAAGGGATAGCGTAACAATGCTCTTAGAATACTTTACGGCTAACCAAGAATCTGTAACTGTAGTGCATTCTGTAACTCAAGTTAGGACTGTTTTGAAACCACAGTGCGATGCGAGACGACTAAATTAATGTTTATGTCTAATACTAAAAGCCTTATGTATATTTTAATGGAGCTGCAATTAAATTAATTCATGAATTTTTTTATTTATAAATTTAGTCACCTCAACAAGCTAGGAGGCCCAATAACAGTGACCAATAACATCAAATACACCCATGCTTGAGAATAATAACTTTCGATTTCTGTGTTCTCTCCGGGAAACAAACCAGGAACCTCCGCATCGTGAATCCAGCGTCATAGCCGTCAACCATTTTTAATATAATCAATTTTAATGTTTTTTTTTTTTTAATAAATCTGTATTTTAAAATAATTGTATTTTAGTCTTTTTTTTGATTAAAACTGTTTTTTTTTTCCCTCTTGATTTTATTTTTATTGATTTATTTCATATATTACTTTTTTATAAATGAAATACCTCGCTGGGCAAAGCCTGGGTTGAGGTATTCATTAATAACTAACAGTTACATTTACAAGTATGATTCACTTAAAGAAGAACAATAAAATAATGCATTAGGTACATACAAATAACAACACTGCGAACTATACATATATACACCGTGTCCCACGATGAGACCGCGAAACTCCAGAGGGTGATTATTCATGATATTCTGAGAAAAAAATCTTAATAAAGTTTTTCAAAAACTCAATTCTAATATCTTAAAAAAATAATTAAAACATGAATAAAAATTCACGCGTGTAATACCGTCAATTTTTGAACTGGCTCACACACCACGTGACCTGCACCAATAAGCGCGAAGAAATCACATGTTTAAAGATTCAGATATGAAATTCGAATTTTGAATGTCCGTACAAGGCGTACCAGAGTGGACCCCCACTCCTCCCCGCCCACCGCCACCCCGCCGCCGCTAGCACTTCAAACAGAAGCCAGTATTACACTCGTCGCTTTTTATGAATACTTTTTTTTAAATAATTATTGGAAATGCCCGGATCAAAAAAATTTCTAAGGATTTTTTTCTCAGAATACCATGAACAATCACCCTCCGGAGTTTCGCGGTCTCATCGTGGGACACGGTGTATATATGCTATTTAGATGGGGTAACCATTTCAAGGCACCTCTCGGGACCCAAATCGTAGATCGAATTTTTTACGAAGATGCGATTTTTTTTACATCTTTTTCATTTTTTGCATACAGTGGAAGGGTGCTATATATTTTTGGAGATAGGAAGACGTGGCTTTTTTGTCCAAAAGACGTTGTCATTGATAAAATTCACTGCACAAACATGGTTCACTAATGCAGTGCAATATGTCCCATAGTAATTTGTCGATAAGGGAAATGAAGAAATGATTTTTGTAGAGTCGAATGTTGGTTGTAAGTTGCTTTTTATAAAACGTAATAAATATTCGATTTTTCCTAAGCAATTTTTCCATGACTATTTCAGGCGACATAAAAACCGGGCATTTGCTGGGGCCTCAAACGGCGCTTTAATAAACAAGATTAATAGTCGGCAGTCATTTACCCTCTTCACCCTAACTAAGACGTGTCTCCTTAAGGTTCATGCGATCTGGGAGGAGACTCGAGATACAGTTGTTGTCCGGATGGCACCTAGATATAAGATACCCTGGCTGAGGGGTCGGCAGACCGCGGCTCACGAACCCCTCGTGGTTTACAATAAATTAGAACATTACTACTACTACTACATTAAGAAAAGAGATTTTTTTTTTTTGGTAGAAACCATAGTACCACTACTTTCCTTGTCAGCATCCATTGGTGCATAGGGCACTGCTTCGGTAAACCAAGTGCAGATTATTTTATTTCATGGAGGTAAGATGATCAGTCATACGCTCCAGTACCAATCCTAGGTATCACAAATGAAATATCAATTAGAAAATTACATGTCAATAAATATTTCATGTTGACCTACGGGAATTGAACCCGCGACCTCTATGCTGCAAGGCGGACAATACAAACATATATATATGAGGCATATAGAAACAAAAAACGACCGTGTCCACAATCTTAAATTGTTGGTAATCACGATAAAACGTTCGTTAAGTTCTGCCATTCTGCCGTTTTTGTATTGGACACTGCCTGCCGTTCATGTTTCAACAACAAAACTTTTAATCTAAAATTAAATGGATTAATGCCGTTATTTTGGCAAACAAATATTCTATGGAGAAAATATACAGCTTTCCAAACAAAACTGCATATTTAACTCATTTTCGACTGCAGGTGGACACTGCCGCCTTTGTTTTATATATGCATCATATGTAATGGGTGGAATTCGGGATGTTATAATACATCAAGTGGCCACTTAACCTAGCCAGTGACAGGTCATAAGCCCTGTTAACGCCTAGATAATCCGCATTCGTTTCGAGAATTTCTCTGTCTCTGTTGGGATATCAATAATATATAATCAATTTTATTAGTCTGCTCTCACCACAAATTCAAGTTAGCCGACCCCTGGCCTAGGTGAAGTATGGAAGCACCTTTTTTCTAGACTATTCCATATCTTCTCTGACAACAGATGATAAATGGAGTATATTCCAGGGAATTACTTTCTCTTTCCACTGTATTAACGCTTCGGAACAAGAAAGGCCGATTCTCAGCAAGATTAAATAATTATGTATCATTTTTTTTTACCTTTAACCTTGTAAATGAATGGATATTTATGTGTACTATTTGCTGAAAAATTATAAAACTATAAATTTACTGTTATTGAAAATTAAATATCAGTAATGAAATTTGTTTATGTATGTTTTGCGTACGCGCTTTGTGCAGTCATTTTTTTTTTTTCATAAACAAATATTACAAAATAAACTTAAAGCTTGCATCACTCATTTTACGGCGCGTTTCTACTACCGAGATTACTTTAGGTGACTGGGTTTTACTTTAGAGTGATCTTTAGGTAAAATATGGTATTTACATAAGTAGAATATTATAATAAGGTAAATAATATAGAAGCATTATCGACAAAATTAAGAAAGTGCCTTTACGATGGTTTGGTCATGTGGAGCGAATGAGTGATGAAAGAACGGCTAAAATAAGTTTAAATGCAAGTGTGCCTGGATTTTGAAGCCGCGGAAGGCCGAGAAAGACATGGCATGATCAAGTACGTCAAGTACTTGAAAGTGGTCATGTGAAAAGTCGGAATAATCGGCGTATGTGCATGAGAAGATGTATGAATGTAGAGGAAGCAAAGGAAGTCTGTCAGGACAGAGTGGTATGGCGTTCTATCCTCTCTGCCTACACCTACGGGGAAATGGCGTGATGGTTAGTTAGTTAGTTAGTTATATAGAAGTAAAAATTTGTTAAAGTTGTAGAATGAATAAATGATACCCGCAAACTGTTTCTAAGCCATGCTATCCACCGCTAGCTTTTCATGCGTCTTTTAAAGTCAAATTTGAAAGGAATTTGATGCACAAAAATTGCATTTGTTTGTAATAAATGTGTTTTATTTAAAATATATTTTTACTATCTATAAAAACCAGAATGCCAGATTATAAAGGAGAATAACATTACAAAACACACAGGTTGGTAAAAAATCAATCTCAATTCAAAAGCGAATCCAAAAAACCATGGATTAATTTTTAAATCACGAGAGCAGCCAAGATTGCGTTAATTTATGAAAACCTTTCTGACGGTTTTTTTATATGATTTAACCTGGCATGCTTTGACACTAGTAATAAAAAAATAAAAATCTCACGTAAAATACTACTTCTACTACGTTCCTTATCCGCACTAAATGGTACATAGGGCACTGCATCGATACACCAAGAGCAGTGTATCTTGATCATTTTACTACATGGAGGTAAGATGATCAGTCACTAGCTTCAGTACCAGTCCAAGGTATCACACATGAAATATTTATATGAAAATCACATGTAAATAAATATTGCATGTTGACCCCCTATGGAAATCGAACCCGCACCCTCATGCACGGTAGCCAAATGCACTGCCACTTTGCTACGAGGCGGACATGTAAAATGAAATAACAATGTTTCAAATTTTTCATTCAGAGAATAAAAATATAATTTGTACACACTACTGTATATTTTCTATTTTTCAATTACCTACCTAATTTATAGTTTACATTGGCAAAGATAAAAAAAAACTCTATTACCTTTTTTAAAGTACCTACTACATTTTTTTAGAAGCTTCCTAACGATTAACGTTTTTAAAACAACACAAAACAAATCTCTGTCTGGATTTAATGGCTTGTTCAATGCATTAGTCCATTGCTGTAAGTTAGTTTCTCTAAAAGTAAGTTAGTTTCTCTTTGTACGAGTACTTGGAAAAATTAAACACGGGATATTGATTTACTTTTTCTCCAGGATGCTTTTTTAGTTGAAACCTTTACATGTAAAAATAAAACCAGTCTGTGTTAAAACTATTTGTTGAGTTGGCAATAACGTATTTAGATATATACATAAAACACTTTGTTTTAGACCATTGAGTCTTTATATTAAACACTCCTAGTTTCAGGCACTTCAGATCAGAAACTGTTAATCGTCTAAAACAAAGTATTTTATTTCTATTCCTCAGTGTGTTTTTAATTTTTTTTAAAAGTATAGTAAGGTAATAAAAATGAACACTGCTGTTTACGATTTATTTTTTTCATTAAAATATGTATGTTTGTAGATCAAAATATTTCAGATTAAAAACGGTATTTTATCTGTATCATATTGTTTATAACTACACAGAGGTTAGATGATCAACTGTACGCTGTGCCAGACCATCGTATCTTTCATAAAATACCACCGTAAAAAAAAACACATTTTAATCGATATTTCATGTGAACTTCCACGGAATCAAACCTTGGTCCAGTAGTAGGTAAACCAACGAGCTAACCAATACTCCACGAGAGGAAAAGGGGAAAGTCATCATCGTCATCAATCCATATTTGTTCCCTTTGTGGGCTGGTCAGATAGCTAGAATGATGAGCGATGTGGAAATTGAAAAACCTGAGGTCTCAAGGACCTCCACCGATGAGATGAGTGGACGACATCAAAAAAGTTCGCTGGAAGATGGTCGATCTAACTTTCTAACTTCAATTACATATGTTACTTTCTATTTTTTTGCTTACTTATCTATTGTCTACTATTTATACATAATTGTATTAAGTATTATTTAAATCTTTTTGTTGTATTCTTAATATCTGTGAAATAAATGAAAACATGAAAACATCGGGAGGAGTGGAGTCGGCAGGGGGGACTATGACCAGCAGTGAACCTTCAAGGGCTGACCTGATGATGTGATAATGAAATGCAGCATGTGAATTCCACAAAACGGCTCTGAGCTAAGCTATCGGCTGCCAATTCCTCTGCGTCCTCCCAAAATAGGTTCACGTCCTGTCGGTCGCTCTAATTTAATTTGCCTAAAGATTGTCAGCAGTGGCCATGAAAATTAAATTAAAACGCGAGGCAAGGCCGTTGGTAAAAAAATGCCAAAAAAAATAAATATATTTCTTTAGAATCTAGTTAATTATATTTCACGAAATTTATTTAAAATGTTATTAAACTTGTTATTGAGAAAAAAAAAAACCATATTGTTTTGATTGAACGTCGTGTTTAGCAACATATCTCCAATAAGCCCAAAGCTCTAAACTACGAGCGTGGCTTGTAACCTCAGTCTAAAGCGTGATGCTTTATATAACCACGAAATAACCACGAACAACCAAACAACCCCACACTGCCCTATAAAGTATCCCTCATCCCAATATGCGCACAAAGAACGCAGTTTCGGAATACCCGGTACAAATAATATAGACTGGTATTGAACGTCATGTTACCATGTAAAGTACACCGAAATTTATTGAACAATGGAGAATTTAGATGTTCCTAACGGCTACTTGTAGATTTGATTATTTTTTTACAAATCTCACAAGTTCGTATTTGTCTTTGAAAAAAGAAATCAATCTTAATTTAAATTTATTTTATGTACAGCATGTACCTGCACCTATGTTTTTTTTAAATTTTTTTTATTTGTTATTGCTTCATTTTTTCTGGATTTTTCATATTGGTTTTCATAAAAAATATAAAGGTCAATTATGCTTCTACGTCTATCGTTTTTAACATATCCATTTATTTAGATACGACGGACTATTGATTAACAGAGACGAGAATTTTCGAAGGAAATATGAATATCTACGCTTTTACAATGCTTATGACCTGCAATGTATTACAAATTTCCTCGTTTTGCTTTGTATTTAATATCCATATCTGTCAGTTATTAGAATTTTCGTATTAAAAATAGTGAAATGGACTAAAGCTTTATACGTAGAATGCACGCACTGGCTAATATACTAACAATATTGATGTTTTCAACACAAATCTAGAGCAATTTAGGGAACAGTGTCTGAATGCCATCTCTGGCGGTAATGAATAGCTACCTACTGTGTTATCATTTAAAAATGTCTATGTAAACGCCCTATAGGCGTAAAAACAATTAAATAAATAAATAATTATGTCAATTCTCTCATAAGCCCTGTAGATGCCTAGAAATCCATATAAACTTCCAACCTAATGGTCTGCCGATAATCAATTGTAATTTTATTGCAAGCCCATCATTGGTAAAATCCTCTTTTTTTCCTTATGTATCTGCACATACTCAAATTGTTTTAAAACAGTTTGAGTATCACTGCATAAATCGAGTTTAATTACCATCGTACAAAAGTCATCAAATCAAGTATGATTAGGGAATGGTACGATACGATTCATTAATTTAATGTGCTTGTCAAACTTTAGTACGCCGCGAATCGTCTGCGGAAAAGTTCGCGGTATTAATTAAAATTTTCCCGAACAACAAATAACGTAACGCTGAACAAAAGTTTATTTTTTGCCCTTCCCATGAGTGAAGCTGGCCACACGGAATGTTCCGACTGAGCTTCCAGTAATGGAGTTTCAATTGGAAACTTTTCCGCACAAACTACGTTTTGTTGGATTGTTAACGTTGTTTCGGAATCCAATAATTTGTGAAATAATAACGAAATTAGTTGTGCTCTATCCTTCTTAAATGTCGCAATAAAATGACCTAAATACAGGTCACGGCGTGGGTTAGATTTCCAATGTGGTTGATACGAAATATTAATTTCAATAACATAGTTTTACACATATGAAAAAAAAACTATGTTGTGCTGGCACTGAATCGTAAGAATGATCATTCAGAACCATTGATTTATTAATACACTTAGATTTGAACTGAACCCAAAAAATGAATAACACTTCAACTCCGCCAAAAAACTTCCAACTCCGCCAGATATATAGTATTCAGTATTTCTTTAACCACGGCCGAGTCGGACGTTCAGAAAACATTCCGAAATGCCTACCTGTGTAGTGAAACCGTGTAAAAACCGTATGGATAAAATTAACAAAAAAGATGTTGTAACTTTCCACATGTGAGTGTTTATTTATATTTTTTTTTTACATAGCCTAAAATAATTATTATTCAAAGCAAGCAAGCAACCCACCAAAGAAAAAAAAAGTCATTTTAGATGCATGGTAAAATTCATGAACGCTCCTCGTAAGGAACGGGTTAGTATTGTATACTGTTACTGTAACCCTATATATAGCCCATGCCTTTTGCGGTGTGTGGGCGGATGCTTGCCGGCAGTCGAAGGGCTCTGTAAGTTCGACCCGTGTAAGTGTATTGGTAAGAATTAAAGTTGAGGAATCTTCGTGTCATTACTTTTTCTAAATAATTTACTCTGCAAGGCAGATCTAAGTGTATTATAGATCAATGTTCAGAACCCTATAGAACATTTGGTGCGGACAAAGGATTGTAGTAGTAGTACCTGTGATACCTGGTACGATTTCATCATCATCATAATACCATATCCACTCCCCCCATGTGGAGCATATAGATTCCACAAACTGCCTCCAGGCCAAGTGATCGACCGCCAGCTCCCGTGCATCCTCCAAATATCCGTCAAATTTTACCTACGATTTATCAAATTCTTATTTTATCCACCTCGTCGTTTAACGGCAGTGAGTTGGGCTGCCCTGGTCGCTAGATCGATTCCCGATGGGAGTCAATATCAAATATATATTTGATATGTGATACCTTTGATTGACGCTGAAGAGTAAGACTGATCATCTTGCCTTCAAGTAACAAATAATCAAGATGCATTGCACTTGGTGTACCAATGCTAAAAATTGTTATTCATTCATTCGTTATACCATTTCCGCTCCCTATGTGGAGCATATGGAATCCACAAACTGCCTCCAGCCAAGCGATCGGCCGCCAGCTCCCGTGCACCCTCCCAATCAAGTCCACGTCCCGCAGCTCTGACGTAAACTGCTGACGAATTGTCAACAGTGGTCGACCAGGACGCCGAGAACCCGATGCCTTGTAAAATAGGCAAGCATGGTTAAGGCTCTCGGGAGGCATACGTAGTATATGGCCTAGCCAGCCGAAACGCTTTCGCCGGATGACAGTAGATACCAAGGGTTGCTGTGTCCGTTGCCTCACCTCTGTGTTCCTTACAAAGTCAAACCACCGCACACATAAAAATTGTTAACTCATGTTAAAAATATGGCTACCTACATTCTAAGAAAAAATTATCTTGATACCATAATTTACCTTAAGGTTAACAGTTTCCTGTCTATTGAGATTTCCTCGCTCTACTTAACAAGGCAAGGTGACCTTGAATATGATTATATCTTCAGAATAACCCAACTTTACGAACAATATAAGTATTTCTTGAAAACAATAAAGATACATTGAGTTCTAAGTGGTCTGTTTTCGTTGTCCTATTCTCGAGTATGCTGTTTCTATTTGGATGTTTTCAGTAACGTAAAGATAAACACTAAACAAAGCGGGGATTTTATTATATAACAATATCACATTGTTATGTTGGTACCTTACCTTTGATAAGGAAAGTCGGACCAAGGAAAATAAGAATATGTATAAAATAATAAAATAAGCATAATATTCCAAACTTGGTTCTATTATACTAACTGTGTAAATATTCAATTATGTTTAGTACTACAATGTGTATGGGAACAATGCCCTGACTCGACACGGACTATCTAGTGAGTCGGGGCCAGATCATTGGCTTGGGTCTCTACTGATTGAGTCGCCATCCCATTATTGTGATTATATTAAATGTGAAATGTAATAAATAAATGAATAAATAATAATAATTTTGTGTATATAGGTACGATCCTACTTGAGTAATTCCTTTTTTTTTTTTGTGTGGGTTATATTTTAGAAGACCTTGTTTAGGTTCTAGGTATAAATACAATACAATAAGTAATTACTTAAGAATAAAATTCGAATTCTAATTCATTTTTACTTAGTAAGGAGGAAAACAAACAGTTCACCCCTAGACAAAATATTGATCATTTATTGAGTACTGTAAAAACTGCCGTCCTCATTCGCACCTAACCAGGTGCAGTGTAATGTGTTCATTTTACCACATGAAGATAAGATGATCGGTATTACGTTTCAGTGCCAGTCCAGGGTATAACACGGCGCTATATAAATTATCCATAATAATAATAATAATAATAAATAATGATATAAAGATAAAATATTAAAAAATCAAATGGAAATAAATATTTATTATGGCTGCCTACGGAATCAAACCCGTGGCCTCATGCATGTTAGCCTAACGTGCTAACTACTACATCACAAAGCAGACATAATATTATGTATAAGTAGATTTGTAGATATACACAGGTCGCAGTAACGTCAGGAGCTTAGTGCCCTGTCCCCCGCTTAAGAGTTGAAGTAATTATGAAAATTTTCCAACAAAATAAATATTTTTACGATACAGAAATGTTGACTTATCAAGGAGGGTACGCCTTGCAGGGCACCCGCTTTCACAGCGCGGGTTTAAACTGTGCAACCCACAAAGTACCAAAATATTTAACAAATTAAGCTATCTCCAGCTGAAGTGTGGACATGGGCTGGACATGTGGCACGCCGGAATGAGGACCGATGGACGAAGCGCCTGCTGAACTGGAGACCTAAAGCTGCAAAGAGACCTGTAGGAAGACCACCAAGAAGATGGACAGATGACATAAAAAGTACTGCAGGATCCAGATGGCAGCTCGAGGCCCAGGACAGAAAGCAGTGGACCAATATGGGGGAGGCCTATGTTCAGCAGTGGACGAACAATGGCTGATGAAGAAGAGAAGAAGAACAAATCAAGAAAAATATATTAAAAATCACAATTACTCTGTGCATTCATCTTGGTATCTACTGTCATCCGCCGAAGGCGTCTCCAAGGCCATAAGGCCATATCCTACGTATGCCTCCCGAGAGACTTAACCATGCTTGCCTATTTTACAAGGCATCAGGTTCTCGGCGTCCGTCCTGGTCGTCCACTGTTGACAATTCATCGGTAGTTTGCGTCAGAGCTGCGGGACTTGAACTTGACTTGGGAGGATGCACGGGAGCTGGCGGCCAATCTCTTGGCCAGGAGGGAGTTTGTGGATTCCATATGCTCCACATAGGCAGCGGATATGGTATGATGATGATAATAATTTTTGGATAAAAAACCTTTGGTTGTCTTTAAAGTCGGTTTCCAGACGATAATTTTACGTGCTAACGTTAGAAGAAAACATTGATGAAAAATAGTAAACTTTTAAAAATTGAATAGAATTATTATTACTAAATTATCATTATTTTGTAAAATACAAAGCAGGAGTTAATTGAAAATTACAATTTTTTACATAAATTATCATTTTTTTGCACTCGTTATTTCAAATATTTGTTTACTTAAATTATACAAATTAATTACAAGTAATATGTGTTATTGACAATTTATTTACAACTTAGATACATATGATTCCGAGATCTTGTGTGCTGCTGCTATCTCCCTCCTACTCGGACGCATCGGCCCGATGGAGTGAAAGAGAGACAGATGCGTCACAAACCAAACGCTTATGCCGATCGTGACTCTCTATCGCTTGTTCCGCGCTCTCGCTTTCACACTCGGCTCAGGCGGAACGTGACAATGAGTCATGTTCGTGTGTTCAGCCGGCGTTCATCGATTTATTAGACGTTATCACGTCAAAAACTTGTTTATAAATTTGTAGACTCTTAGGTACCTACATAAAAGTTTCTGTGACCTATTTTAGTTACCTACATATAGATAAATCTGTATGTTTAAGTGTGTAAATATGTTTCTTTGTTTATCAAAGAGAAAATCGCGAAATCATCTTATAAGCACGTTTCTGGTACGTGCTTGGTTAACTGTGATATAAAAATACTTTGAAAGGCATTGTTTAAGTCGTCGTAAAATATGTTAATCCCGTGACAAACATTTTCTCAGGCGCTGTTGCCGATAAGACACACATACAAACATGAAAAAATTCTTAAAATTCTAAGGAATATGAAACAGCTTATAGCCGCTTTACAGTTTATTATAAAAATTGTATTTATTTCAATATTGTATGAATTAAAATAATGAGTTTAGTTTTTCCTTTACAAAATCATAAGAAAAGTGAAAGAAATTGAGCTCCTGCTTTTTATTAACCCTTGCCTTGCGGTGATGTAACACGCGTTGCAAAATCTCACTAAAATAGTTATTATGTCTGTAAATAATCAAAATATAACACCGTTATTTTCATTATCAAAGCAATTTTGCTTATCTTCAATCTAACATTTTTGCACTGGAAAACAGTCAGAGATACTAAGTACACACTGATAAAAAAAAAGTATATGAAAAATACAATTTTCATGAATCAATATTTTGTATGGGTAACCTGAGGTTGCATCACCGGATGCCGTGGATCGTTTGAAACACAGTACTTTAAGGGGTTAATATTTTAATTTATCTAATTACATGCTTTCTTAAATTACACGGCTTTTATCTTTCTGTAAATATGGTAGGAGAAGAATAAGACATTTTTATATATAGGTACCTACCGTACCGTTCACGAAAAGTGTAGAACAATTCACAAAAAGAGTGGGCTATACACCGTGCAACAAAACTCAATGTACAAGCGGGAAACCAGTGAATCTACATCGTATTTGGAGTCGATTTTGTAGAATAAAACTTTTGGATTTGACCCATTAATTTTCGAGAAAATTGAGTAACAAGTTTTAAAGTAACAAAGACTTTTTTTCGTGATATTTTTACAAATTGTTATCAAATATATTTTATTAAGTCAAATTAAATACTGTCCCATAAAAAAACAAAAGAAAAAACCGAAATTTAATAAGAATATGTGCAATTTTACTTAATCTTTGCTACTTATGAAAGCTTTTACATAAATTTTTTTTTATATGAAGCTCAGATTAAAAAGTCAAATTACACAATCAACTACAAATATATGATGTTGATTAACAAGTTTCGGGTTGTACTACGAGTTTTGTTACTCCATGTATATTATATTTCATTTACAATACTTACCCATTTCTTATAATGATTGCAGCTGCTATTTTTTTTTTAATTTACGTCACGTGTGTAATAAGTTTTTATCAAAAATATGAAAAAAGTGTTGTATATCTTTCATTGCTAACTCATAATCGCTGACCGTACCAAAAACGGTACACCTGATTAAAAGCGCCCTGTTTTTTCTCAATTGTGGCGTTTTACCATAATTTTCTAGTGTACATTTTGTAAACATATGAACCAAATTGGGAACAGTAGGCGTTGAATGTTTCCAAATGCCTTCCTTTTGTCAGTTTAGTAAACACAGTACTTTATAAATGAAATTATATTTTAGTAATGAATCACAATTAGTGCATAAACGCACCAAATCACACGTTGCTGTGGAACATTTACAAACTGTTACATAATGAATGTTTCGTAATCCAGTTATAAACCGTTAATAACTATCTCGTTTATCTTCCGCTAGACATGTGATATAGTTTATTTAAGGGTTAAGAGTATTATAGTGATGCACAAAATCGGTATTGCAAATATTTATGAGAATGATAATTTAGATAACTACTTTTTTGTGATAGAAAAACAGTGAGACACTGACACGCATCATTATTTTATTTTGGAAAGCCAACGATGCGTTTTAGTCAGTCAAAAATTTGGTGCCACATTTTGTGGTTTTCACTAATGGCTAAAGATTTATGCAGTGTTGCACGATCCGCAAAGATTACCTCGTAAGAGTAACCTTCACTTCTCGGTCACGTTAGGAAAAATCTTTAGACTAAAATGGGATATGATGTGCACAGAATGAATAAAAAATTGTACTTACAGTTTCAACCATAAATGGCAATAAATAAACAATATATAAACTGAACTTAATTTAAGCTATTTAAAAAACTTTTGGCTGTCTGTAAAGTCGGTTTACGGACGACTATTTTACGTGATAACGTCATAAGAAAACATTGATGAAAAATAGCATACTTTTATGAATTGAATTGAATTATTATTACTGAATTATCATTATTTTTGTATGATACAAAGCAGAAGTTAATTGAAAATTCCAATTTATTCCATAATTTATCATTTTTTAGCACTCGTTAATTTCACTTTCACTTTGTAGCTTGTGTGCTGCTGCTGTCTCCCTTCTACTCGGACGCATCGGCTGATGGAGTGGAAGAGAGATAGATACGTCAAAAACCGAACGCTTAGGCCGATCGAGCCTCTCTATCGCTTGTTCCGCGTTGTCGCT
>JAGVSP010001823.1:0-37179 GCA_022494985.1 Micrasema minimum
AATGACAATTCTATAAGTTCACCTACCGCCCGCTATCATTAGGAAAGAGGAGGAGTGTCTAAAACTAAAAATATAGAAAAAAAAACTTGCGGTTTTTTCCCGGCTAATTTTTTTTTAAATATATTTAATTTAATGTTTGTGCTTTTATTTGGCATTTATGGTTACTCGTCGAGATGCGTCGATTGTACTATATTGAGGGTTGAATTGAATTTTTTTTTTTTTTTTTACATGTGTTCATTTTTTATTTGTTTAAAATTTTAATTGATCAGTAAACAAACTTTTTACATATTTTAATATGTTAAAAATACATAGTTTATAATGTATAAATTATAAAATATTTCTCTTAATACTTGGGAAAAATGCTAAAAATCGTTGAACATTGGTCTCTTTTCTGCATTTTTTCTCAACCCGCTTGAAGCAGTAACTTTGGAGCTCAGTTCAGTAAGGTTCCGGATGTTAAAATTTTTTTAAAAAGTGCCATTTCATAAAAAATATAGTCGTTTTTTATAAATCAATCATTATTAATATCAGATTAGTACTTTCATGTTTCGGACCGAAGTCCGCTCGTTCCTTAGACTCGCGCCAGTGTGCGGCGCGGCGTGCTAATTAGGTACAGTGTCTCCTCCTGTGAAAATATTAGAAAATTGTATGTGTTTGATAAATTTTTTGATCCAATAACTCAACTTGGAGGTAATTTGTGGAATTAATATGCTCAACATAGGGAGCGGATATGAGATGATGATGATGGCTAGGTAGGTACCTACTTGGGCTGATTTTTCAAATGCTTTTCTGACAGTTTTTTTAACACCGCATCGTTAGGAATGATACAATAATAAAAGTGAAAGATCGCTAAAATAATTTCAGGATGGTAAACTTTTTTTGAAAGTGAAAAGGAAACATTTATATTCTTATGATAATCCCAAATATGTCTTTCAAATAGTTGTTTGAAACTACTAAATACGTATTTGGCCAGAACGCAGAAATTAAGTATGTGGTGCACCTACCGAAGTTCGAACTCACAGGGATTTAATTCGGAGTCAGCGGCTCTAACCAAACGACCAAAACACGATTCAAAAACAAACATTTATTATTTTTTAATCAAATTCAAATTAAGAATCGAACAACACAGTTGTTGTTCCAACCCTGAATAAATAACTACAGCTATACCATTCATGAAATATGTTATTATTTTTAAGTTGAGCAACAATGTTTCATCACTGATATTATTGTTTACAACAATTTGAAATAAAGCTTCCGTTTTGTACGTATTTATTGTTTTTGTATTGTTATTAAAAATAACTTCATTAAGTGCGGTTAATCTTTGATGTAACTCAATCATTCAAGGCGGAGAACCATTGTCGTAAATTTTAACCAAGCTGAGTTCTGAATATATTATGATGTATTTGATTTGAGTTCGTTAGAAAAACGCAAAAGTAAAATAATACAATAAAAATATTATTGTTCGCATAAAATAAATGAATAAAAGCAATAAAAAATTATTATAAAATAGGGTGGATCGATTTAATTTTTTTATTATTTATCCTTGTGTAGTGGTTAACACGCTGGGCTACCATGAATGAGGTCGCGGGTCCGATTACCACGGGTGTTAACATGAAATCAATATTTAACAAATTAATGCGTGATTTTTCCCATTAATATTTTATGTATGATACCTTGAACTGGCACTAAGGCGAAAGACTTATCATCTTACTTGAATGTAATAATTGATCTAAATACACTGCACGAGTGTACCATTACCTGTGCAGTGCCCTATGCACTATACGGTGCGAATATATTAATAAATTATGGAATGAATAAGTATATCCACAGAATCATTATATAAACATTGATTCTGATGGTTAAAATATGTCCAAATGTCATTTTAAATGTTATTTTGACGGTTAATCGATTTTTATGTATATTTTCAGTTGTGCGTCGGTAAACCTCAATAACATATTGGAATGTACAGTGTTTTTTGGATGTTTAGTCTACGGATTAAATTCCACAGCCACAGATAAACAAAAATAAATCTTGTGACAGTTTTTAAAGTTGTTAAAGTTCTTTTAAAGGCAGGAAACAAGCTTTTAAATTTTATTTATGCTCGAAATCACGTAACTTTAAAAAGGTTCTAACTTATATTGTTGATCAAATTCGTTTTTTAAGTAATAATAATATATATATTATATAAATAATACTAATACATATAGAAAAATGTAATGTGTCAATTCTTACCTACAGTTTAATACTTATATAAAAATAGTTAGTCGGTTTTGTAACCAGGTCATTATCAATAATTGTATGCCTTTAAAAAAAAAATGTATCTGTTTAATGCATCGCTTAGATCCACAAATAAAAGACCACACGCATAATAACCTCTAGTAATAATTACAATAAACAATATAGTTATAAGTATTATATAATTACAGTTATTATTAATATTATTGATATAATGTTAGGATAAGAATAGGTAGGAAATGATAAAGTGTAATGTAAATAAGAAGTTTATGGAAATTTATAAGGAACTAAATAAATTATTTATTCCAAACCTAGAGGTGGGGAGTGCAAGCCTCTGAGGTTCATAACGGGAAAGAAAACTGCACAGTTTCTTGTTTAGAAAACTGTGCAGTCTGTCAAAAAACACGCTTAATATGTGTATTTTTTTAAGCGCGATTGTAAGCTATTATCGTATGTTTGCTCACAGAAAATTGTATATATAGCTAATAATGTAAATATGTTATTTGTTTTTACGTTTTTAAAAAGCACACAATATACCAATATCTACTTAAACGTTTACATAAAAAAACATTAACTGTCATGTCAGCCAAACGTCGCGTCGGCCATACAGTTTTCGTTTTATATGGGACAGTTTTCAGACTGCACAGTTTACTGTACAGTTTACTGTACCGTATAAAGCTAGCTTAAAAAAAAAACAAAATAAAAAAATGCCCTATGCACCATTTTATTTATTACTATTTAAAATCATATCTAACCTCATTTTTGTATAAATAGCAGAACAAAAAATTATCTAAAAGTGATATCTAATAATAATCGAACAGCTTCATGCTGAATACACAAAAATGTAGATATAACCATTTCAAAGCAATGTCACCCCTGTGTTAATTGATTAAGTAAAAAGTCCGGAACATAGACTTAACCACGGATTGGGACTTAACCTAACCTAACATTATGTCATGTCCCCGAATTCAAATGTTTAGACCACTTAAGTTTTATCGCGCGGTGACAAAAAATGTAGGTACCCGTATTAGAGGCCACACACAAGTTAGGAATTTTGGGAGATTAAATGTTCTTTGGAGGATATTAACGTCGGTGTGCGGTTTATACATGACAGTTAAATGAGTGTTAGTTGTTAAAAATAAAATTATGTCGAAAGAAATAAATATTATGGGTATTAGATAATATAAATACATATATACCATAAGAAAACTATGTAGTATATGGAGTAGGAAAACAATACATGGTGTTACAAAACTCGATATACAAAAGGGAAACCAGAGACTACGCAATATTTGGAGTCGATTTTTAAGAATAATTTTTTTTTTTATTTGACCCATAGTTTTCGAGAAAATTTGAGTGGGAAGTTGATTTTTTAAATAAATACTTTTTCCAAATACAGCGTTAAATATATTTTTTTTATTTCTTATTATTTAACCTTCTTTGGTAAAGTGGTGAGCGTGATGTACAAAAATACACGGGTCGACGACATTACAATCGATATTATGTATTTTTATCAACTGACCTCTGCATGTATAATAATGACGAATATTGTATTGAAGTTTGATTGAATTTTTTTATTCATCAAAGGTCATAGATACCGCAATGTCTTCATCATATCTGATACGTTTTTGGTTTCCCATAATTTGACCTTACGTTATTCATCTTTTGAGACATCCACGCAAGAAAACCTTCAAAACCTTTTAATGTTGTATTTAACATAGTGATAATATTCCTGCTAATGATTTCCTAAAGTAAATTACCTGGAATCATCATTAGCAGTTTATTGTAATTAAAAACTTGTCTTCATGTAACAAATAATCAAGATACTGCACTTGGTGTACCGATGCAGTGCCTTATGCACCATTGGATGCGGATAAGGAAGAGTATTAGTAGTATTAGTAACTAAAAACTAAACACCTACTGTGAATTTTTAAATTAAGATTGTTATAGGAACATTTATCATTTTTATTATTGATTTATTTATTTGATCTTAAAGTAGTACATCCCTAATTTTTTACGTATGTCCTAATATAAACACTTTTTCATAAATATATTTAAAATAAGTAGTTGAAAAACTTATAATACATATTGCAATAGGGCATAATGATCAGTTTTACGCTTAAGTCCAAAGTAAAATTATGAAATATTAAATCACATTTAAATAAATATATCATATTGACTCAAACGGGAAGCAAATCCGGGACCTCATGCATGATTCTCAACATGATAACGGTTAAACAAACAAGCGGAGAATGTTATTATTCATTATTCCATAACCATTCCCTAAATGGAGCATATGCACCCCACATGACATGTTGCCTTCAAGTCAAGCGATCGGCCTCTACGATTCTGCGTCCCGAAGTTTTGACGTAAAGCGCTGACAAAATATTTATCAGTAGTAGAGTAAATTGTTATGATTAATATGTGTTCACATTTATTCGCGTATTTTTTGTGAAGGTATTTGGTATGCAGTATGTATTACTAACAGAAATTTACATATAAATCTCTATATTTCCAAGAAATATTTGTAAGATAGGTATGTACAGGGTGTAACAAAACTCGATGTACAACCCGAAAACTGTTGAATGTACATCGTATTTGGAGACGATTGTGTAATAAGACTATTTAATCTGAGCTAAAAAAAAATATTTTTTTCTTCCCACAAAAGTTTTCATAAGAATGGATTAACTTAACTTGCTCAAATTCTTATTAAAACGTGTTTTTAAATTTTGTTTTCTTCATGGATAGTATTAATTTGTCTAAATTCATGATATTTGATAACAATTTGCAAAAAAAATTTACTCAACTTTGTACTCAATTTTCTCGAAAACTAAGGGACAAATAAAATTAAAAAATACTACAAAATCGACTTCAAATGTGATGTAGATTCACTGGTTTCCCTCTTGTACATCGAGTTTTGTTACACCCTGTTTAATGACATTTGTTCTACGAAAGTATCGCTCTGTTTATGACTATTCATACGAGATACGATCCAATGGTCGTAACAGTCCGAGTTAATGGCGAATGAACTGAACTAAAAAAATCTTGCATAAACAATTGTTACATGTTATGTTACACGTAGCACGATCTGCATATTTTGTGTAATGTTTGCGTGTCGTCTATCGGAATAATCCGGTTATATGAAGATCTTATAACTTACTAATGAACGCTAAGAAGAAATGCGATATGGAACACGTTGATGGCATTACTACTAGAGGTGCAATTTGTACCAAGCGCCGCGGCCGTCTTTACATAGGATTACTCAGTACGATTTTATAATTTTGTATTCCAGTACCCATTCAAATTGTTGAAAATTTGATGGTAACTCAATATGCACCAAGAATGAAATTCAACATGAGTACTATGTTATACATGGAGTAACAAAACTCGTGGTACAACCCGAAAACCGGTGAATCTACATCATATTTTGAGTTGAATGAGTTATATGACTTTTGAATCCGAGATTGAATTTTTTTTTTTTTTTTGTTAAAGCTTTCATGAGTACCGCAGATTGGGAAGTGGGATTGGAAAAATTCTTAATAAAATGCGGTTTCTCATTTTGTTTTCTTTATGGATAGTATTAATTCTACAAAATAAATTATATTTGATAGCAATTTGCGAAAATTTATTTAAAAAAAAAAAAATCTTCCTACTTAATTTTTTTCGAAAACTATGGGTGAAATAAATTTAAAAAATCATAATTTCGACTCCAAATAAGACATAAATTCACTAGTTTCCCGCTTGTATATCGAGTTACACCATGTATAGTTAAAAACTATTTAAAGTATATATTATATATTTCAGTTCTCATGATAAAATTTCATTTTCGGGGCTGCTTTCAAATAGTCGGAAATAACTGCGCCAGTAGCTCAATCACAGATAACTATCGACGTAGTTAAAAACGTGCTAACCACGTGCTAACGCTAACGATTTGACCGATCACCGACCGATGTCATTACATTCGTTCAATACCGCGATCGCCGAGCCGAACATTGCCGATCTGAGCCGAGCGGAGCCGATGCACGCGATATCGCGGCCATAGAATACACACTAATTATCGCGGCCGTACGTCAAACGTCAAATCATCGCGCTTGTCGGATTTTTTATTATGTCGACTGCTTTTCTCAATATTTGGCTTGCCGAAAACCGGCTAAATCATAATAAAGATTGAATGAAGATTTGTGCGAATAAGATATATCTCGGGAAATGGCTCGCGACTAGAAGCGCTCGGTTAATAATCCCGATCGATAACTTTTAACGCGTGTTCCATTGTGATCCATGGGTAAGAAATCGTTATCACGTCGCTTATTACTGAGTCGGTAGTGATCTGTGATCGAGCAACAGGAGGTACGAAATAAATTGTGAGGGAGTGGAATTCGAACCTAGGGTTAACAATCCAGAGCCCGCGACTCTACCACTAGTCCACAACCAGGTTCTGAAAACCTGTTTGAAACAAAATAAATCATAGACAACAAGATTTGGTTAATCTCGTTCAGCGTTTTATGTGAAGATTAGCTTCAGGTTTACAATTGAAATATCTGATTGCGTAGTTAGAGTTGATGGATCGTGTACCGGAGTACCCCTATGAAATCAATTATAACCTTTTCTATCTCGATTTCTATTGAGTATTGAGTAAGGTAGACCAATTGCCGAGAAACACGAACTAGTCAAATTACTATTGTAGCAATTTTAGACACTGGATTTGTAAGTAAATTGAATAAAAATAAAAAAACATCTCAAATGTCAATGTCCTTCTTTTGATACCTAATAAAATCAATTTAATGATCCACTTGTTTGATTGTTGCCAAATATTCCATTTAGATCAATTCGCTATCTATAGATCTTCCAATAATGGGCGTTTCCATACAAATTTTCTAAAAAGTACTCTACGGGAATCGAACCCGCGACCTCATGCACAGTAGCTAAATGCGCTACCACTATGCTACGAGGCGCACCTAAAGAACAGATATATTTTTTTTATACCGAGTAATTCTTTGGTCGTAATAATGCATTTTCCTTTTATTAATTTAAACGTCAACAATCGAGTTTATTATTCCTCTATATAACTATTATTATAGCACAACCTCCTTGTATGAAACCATGGTTCTGATACGTAGGGCTAATATCAGATATTATTGATATCCCAACAGAGACAGAGAAACTCTGGAAACGAATGTGGATTATCTAGGCGTTTACAGATGTCACTAGTGAGAAATTCACGTATAATGTGATATTGCGAACGCGAGTTCAATATATACAAGTTTCAAAAATTTATATATATGGTTATCAGATTATGGGCGGAATGGGAATGTTGTAGTACATCAATTGGCCACTTAACCCAGCCAATGACAGGTCATAAGCCCTGTAAACGCCTAGATAATCCACATTCGTTTCCAGACTTTCTCTGTCTCTATTGGGATATCAATAATATCTAATTGTTTTTAAATCAACCAATAGATAATTGATTTATTTTACTCGCTTATGGCTTGATAAAATAACCATAATAAGTTAATTCATTCTGCGACGTTTTATTAATTACACCTTTCATAGTATTTCCCAGTGAATGATTACCGAAAGGAGTTATTCACAGTAAAATCTAAGCAACCAACATTATAATTAATTGGTCTCATTTAAATTTTAAATTCTGATGTGGGTTAATGTTCTAATTAAGAAAGAATCAAATTATTCATACCTGCTATGCCTTGTACTAAGTAATGACTTTATTCATGGTTTAAGAGACTCTCTCAGTAATATTTTAATAGTTAGTAGTTTGGAGAGTTAGAGGTGAGTTTCTTTTGTTCTGTACATCTTCTGTACGTGTCTTGTGTGGAATTTACGGTAACAAGAGGTCTAATTTCTGTTATTAGTGATCATAAAACTATCGTAAAACCGCCATTGAAAGTTTGGCGTGTTTCGAAGATTTGGCCTAAAAACATTTTTGTCTGTAGATGTGTAAAAAGCGTACCAACACGCTATAGAGTCAAAAATCGATTAAAAATAAATGTACAACAAACAAATTTTTGTTTATTATGTATTTTAATGCCCTGACTTAACACGGATTATCTAGTGCGTCGAGACCAGATCATTGTCATGGGTCGCTACTGAGTGAGTCGCCATCTTTTGTGCAAATAATTATTGTGATTATATATGAAATGTAAATACATAATTTATACAAAGAAAGGAAAATAAAATGTAGCTAGCAGATTAAATTAAAGAATTTTAGATGCTAGCCCTGCGGGGCTTTTCGGCGCTTCCGCGCTTCGATTTTTAGCTGTTCCACCTTTAGTTGATTGGCTCAAAGTCCCAACAAACAGAAACCTAATTTACGGAGGCCCACAGAGCCGCCCGACCGAGGCCTGAGTAGAATCTTTTTGCCCCTTGTAAAATCTTGAAAATGTCGAGTATTACCCCAGGTATACAAAATTAAGATATTATTGTTAAATTAATCTTTCTTACTTGTAATAACAATACAATTATCAACAAACTTTTCGAACTGTCACATAAACCTAATTGCTAATGAAAGTAGGTACCTACTCTTAAGAACCGATGGAGATTATTTTTTCCGCAGACAACACTGAGATTTATTTTTTCGGCAGACATCACCGTTGTACACTACTACTATCATTTTTACGCTAATAATATTACAGATTGTCTTCTCCTTCGAACAAAAATTTCAGAGCAATGAAATTCCATACTTGAAAAATACTACCGTGTCTAGGTGTCTAGTTACCCACTACGTCACTCACTACGTCATCAATCTACGTCACTAGACTGCTACGTCACATGTTTCGTGTATTGGCCTGGATTGGATCTGGAGTCTTTAGACTTTGGACGGTGGAATTTGATAATAAGTGGACAGTGATAGAAATACTTTACTTGGACAGAAATGTGGCGATCGGTGTGAGCTATAACGTGGTAATCTCAGTTCATTTTTCAGACATATATTAGGACTTAGGACTATGTTATGTTAGGTACCTAGAAGGGCAATTCTGCATACTAATCAGCAGATATAAAAAAATGTGTGTAAAAAACGTTTAAAAAATGTTTTAAGTTACACCGTCAATAAAATAGGAAGAGTAGGCTTTAGAAATCTTGTTATTCCTGACCGCAAAGGATTCAGGAAATGCATCCTCCCTCATCCCACAGCCTGGAGCTGGATCCTGCGTGTACTGGGACCACGGTGAGGTCGGTATTCCTGTTGTTTATTTGTTCATCTTCTGTAAACTGACACCAGCGATAGCCGTGGGATAAAATAACAAACCAAGGACTGCGACAACTGCTAACCAGAAGGAATTTCATCTTATTTGTTTGTTAACTAGTTTCACGCCCTCGGATTTTAGGTATTAGGTAGTGAAACGTAAAGAAAAATGGTGGATAGTAAGTATTTGAATTAACTTAAAAACGCTCCTGCTTTTGGTTGACAATTAAACACACGATAAAAAATTAACATTTGTTAACGGATAATTAATTTACTAGCTGGTCCGGCAGACGTTGTTTAACCCTTTTATGTAAGTGATGAAATGACTTAGATTTTTTTTTTATTCGTTGTTAAGAAATGATTAAGATACACTGTACTTGGTGTACCGATGCAGTGCCCTATGCACCATTGGATGCGAATAAGGGAAAGTAGTACTAGTAGTAAGAAAGTCTAGAAAATTGGTGTTTGTCTTAATGCATAATATTGAATAAATGTCACGATCATCAATAATCTAAAATAACACTTACAAAAGACACTTAATTTTTTTTTTTAATTAAAATTTTCTTATTTTTTATTATGCCAAATTGTAACTGCATAATGTCCGCCTCGTAGCATAGTGGTAACGCATTTGGCTACCGTGCATGAAGGTCGCGGCCTTTCGATTCCCGTAGGGGGTCAACATGGGTATATTTATTTACATGTGATTTTCATATTAATGTTTCATGTGTGAATACCTCCGGAGGGTGATTTCTGAAGCGTTCTGCTAAAAAATCCTACCTTCGTGTTTTTTAAAAATGATCAATTTAGACTGCACTTGGTGTAGCGATGCAGTGCCCTATGCACCATTGAAGTGGGTGCGGATAAGGGAAAGTAGTAGTAGTAACTGCATGTGTTCAAACATTCTAAATTAAAATAAATACTTTAGTTTCCGCTCCCTGTGTGGGTTGTATCGGTGTATACATTCCATATACCGCCAGTTCAAGCAAAACATTACACCCCGTGTATCTTCTCAAGTGAATTCCACGCCCATTAGCTCAGACTAGACGTCCGGCACATAAAAAACCTGATGCCTTGTAAAATAGGCAAGCATGTTTAAAGCTCTCGGGTAGTATATATAAGAAGTATATGGCCTAGTAGGCCGGAACGCCTTCCCCGAATGACAGTTGATACCAAGGGTTGGTTGTTGAAATGTAGTGAAGTAAAAAAACAGTGATATATCTGCCTGTGGACCTATTTTAAACCGGTTCAACGAAATTAGTGTAGTGCGCTAATCACGAACTCGCACAGTGGGCCGAGCGACTCGGCCACGAGCGCCAAACCACCACAAGATGGCGGCCGTACGATTGTTCCGCGGACACGTGACTTACCAATCAATATCTGTGATCTTCTATCGTCTATTATTTGTTCTCACGGTGGGCTGTCACGCGCGGGTCTCGAACCCGTAGTACCAGGTACTGTGCTGCAGGTGAATACCAATTGACTATTATATCATCGATCGAAAAATGCATTTTGTCATGATAAAATTCTTGTCATTATATAATATATTTCCTTACTTGGATGTCTGCAAGATTATATGATAAATTTAGATTGTTTTCGTATAGGTACCTACCTTTATTTAAAAGCAACTGAAAATAAAACTCAAATACTCAGTTTATAATGGATCAATAATGTTGCCGTATGTACCTATGTACTTTTTAGTGTGAAAAAATACAAAAATAAGTAAGTTAATTTAACGGAAGAGGTAAATGAAGATACAGTAGGTATTTTCTACATGCTTTATTCTTTTGTAATTTGACTGTCAATTCAAAACAGTGAAAAACTTTTTGTGTTTTTTGTAAAATTGAATCGTGTGTGCGGTGTCAATGTTATTATTGTTTTGTCAAAATCTAATCAAACCCATTGTTTTGTATCGCGGGTCAGATTCGGTGAAGTTAGACCAAGAGAATGGGTATTAGGTATTATTTGGTTCCCAGGGAGATTCACAAACAAATCAAGAGGAATGGCGGTTACGTGACCCGCGGCAGTTCTGTATACAATCGTAGTCCTCGATTTTCGAAACCAATGATATTAATTTTCATAGATAAGCTATTTTCTTCCGATCCTTATCATGTCCTAGTCCTAGGAAGATTGATACAATTTTGTCTCAATCTCAACTTGTTAGAGGGAAACAGAATTATTAAAATGTATAAGTTAGTGGAAAAAAGATATTGTTGTCTTTGTTTCTTTGCAAATTACAAATGGAACATAAAATTTTGACAGTTCTCTTTGAAATAACTTGTCTAGTTTATTATATTACATATCTCTGATTAAAACAATGTTTTTTTCACATGACCTAGCTACCAAAACATACACACACAACCTCATTCTTCTCTTTCACACAAATGCACCCTCCTACACATTCAAAGGATACTGATTTGTAAGGGTCCAAAAATAAAATAACGTGGTTGTAATGTTTATTATAATTTATCAATATGAAAAGATTTAAATTTACATTATCAAAAATTGAGACAGCAAACACGCTTTTGGTCGATATCCAAAACGCGTAAAAAAAATATTTGCTCTAGTAATAAATTGTAGAGAAAAAATTGAGGACTACGATTGAATGGAGAAACGGCAGAGGTTCACGTGATCGCTAATCCTCTTGACTTCCTCTTAACTTAGAATAACGGTTGTATGTAGGCCTGGGTAGCGATTGTTGAAAGGAAAAAGATACCAAGCGACATGATGTTATATGTAAAGGAAAATGATACTAAGGGACATAATAATATCACGTACTATTTTCTTTTGCACATATGTCGCTTGGTAACTTTTCCTTTCCACCGTCGATATGTTATTACTTTAATCATCTCTCTCTCTGAGTATAAACAAAGACCGGTGCATGTTTACAATACTCGTTTTACGAGTGCTGAAGGATTAGTTCTCCCTTAATATAATAACAAGTATGGTAAGAGAACACTTCAGTACAGTATACCAAAAATCTGTAACATGCTACCAAGAAGTATTAAAAAAATAATTAATTTTTCAAGCTTAAAAGAGAGACGCGTGCTGAGGAACTTGGTTGCTAGAGCGCGATTTATTATACTGAGTTTTAGAATTGTATTTTTTATTTATATGTATTTAAATTTTTTTGTGCGCTAGGGATGTATTGTGTACTTTTATTTTTAGTTGAATTTGTATTTATGCACCTACTGACGAGTTGCAGTAGGCAACTCAGTAGGACATGTATTGTTTTTTTTTTATGTATATATTGAAATAAAAAAAAAGAATAAAAAAAAAATAAAAAAAAATGATAGTTTGAGATCGCTATTTGACATTCAGAGTCTTGTCTGTCCCCTGATTTTATAGCGCTACTATGTATTGTGAATGCGTGATACTTGTTACGCAATAATAAATATACTTTGTCTATGCATAGCGAATAAACAATGCGAACTTCTGCGTAAAGAAGGATGGTAAATATTTGTGGGTATACACCGTGTTACAAACTCATTGAACAAGCAGGAATCTACATCATATTTGGAGTCGATTTTGTAGAATAATTTTTTTTTGATTCGTCCCATAGTTTTCGAGGAAATTGAGTAAGAACTTGTTTTTTTTTTTTTCGAGAAATTTCTACAAATTGTCATTAAATATAATTTATTTTGTCACATTAATTCTATCCGTAAAGAAAACAATAGCAAAAACGGAATTTTTTAAAGAATTTGTGCGATTTTACAATCTGCGGTACTTATGAAAGCTTTTACGAGAAAGAAAAAAATTCAATTCGACTTCAATCATGATGTAGATTCACCAGTTTTCAGGTTGTACTACGAGTTTTGTTATTTCGTATAAAATAAAGTTACCTCCATAATTTTATTTTTTTTAGATTTTTCATGTCATTGTAAAGTACCCTAGTGAAATAGTTCGTTGTCAAATAAAACCGTGCTAAATAAAGTATGTATAGTACCTGTCATTAAACAAATTTAAAACGTCATATTTTGTAAAAAAATAAGTATTTTCAATGCGGCTTGTGCTTGAAAATGAGAATTAAGTAGTGGGGGAGCTTAAACCGAGGATATCTAGACTTATAGTCCGCGACGCTACCACTGGACCACCACAATTCTACGTTGAGGTTAACAATAAATTTTGTTACTTACCACCTGCGAGTATTCATATAAAAAAACAATTTTGATCCTTACCTGAAACAAAAAAAAGGAAAAAATTAGATTATTGAAAATACAAAAAAGTACTTATGCAATTGACATCTCAGCAGAGACGAGGAAATATGGATATCTAGGCGTTTACAGGGCGTATACCCTGTCATTGACTGGGTTAAGTGGCCACTTGATGTCTTACAACCTTCGAACAAGAATTCACTAGAAGGGGCGTTTCCATACAATTTTTTTAAAAATAAACGCTTCCTAGGGTTAATTTCATAACACCTCTTTTATTATCAAACTACACTGACTAAACACTCAAGACACCTCAGACACGGTAGTATTTTTCAAGTATGGGACGTCACTTCTCTGAAATTCTTGTTCGAAGATTACAACATCCCCCATTCCTCCCAATATCTGATATCCATTTCTGCCGATTGTCAGTTTGTATATTTTATACACTGAAATAGCGTGACATTTCACACGTGAAAACTCTCTGTCATCCATCGAGAAAATTGCTAAGCATTTTAGTAGAAACCTTATTTCACCTTCTAAGAAACACCTTAAGATCATTTTTAAATTTGATAAGCTCATAAAAATACTTCATGATGTGATTATATATGTGAGTAAATAAAGTTTTTTTTTCAATGCTTGCCTACTTGACGTCCACTCTTGACAATCCAGATTGCGTCAGATTTACAGGACGTGGATTTGATTTGGGAGGATGTGGATTCCATATGCTCCATATAGGTACCGGATTTGAAATGATGAGTAAAAGCCCTTTAAAAAACTTATGATAAAACACTGAGTTTACGTTTATTCCTTTTCTTTTTTGTGTCAAATAAGTTCCGGAACATTCCAGAAAAGAAAAACATACATTTCAGGGTTTGAAAGGATGATAATCCGGATTTATTGACAGCAACAGACGCAGTAATTAAAGAAAACACAAAATTATACGGAAATAATTAGAGTCCAGTTTTAATTTCATTATCTATCTAACTAACCCTCACGCTATTTCTCCGAAGGGGTAGGCAGAGAGGATAGAACGCCACACCACTCTGTCCTGGCACACTTCTCTTGCTTCCTCCACATTCATACGTCTTCTCATGCACGCACGTCGATTATTCCGACATCTTACATGCCCACTTTCAAGCACTTGCTTTACTTGATCATGCATGTCTTTCTCGGCCCACCTCGATTTCTACACCCAGGCACAGTCGCCTCATATATTTTTTTAGCCGTTCTTTCATCATTCATTCGCTCTACATGACCGAACCATCGTAAAAGACCTTTCTTAATTTTGTCAATAATGCTTATCTCGGCCTTGCACTCTGCTCTAATTTCGACATTTGTACACCTATCATACATAGTCTTACCACACATTCGCCTGAGAGATCGCATTTCAACTGCATTCAATCTACTTTCGTCCTTCTTTTTCCAACACCACGCTTCACTACCATACATAAGGGTTGGTACCAGAAGTATTATGAACTGCCAATTAGCCTCTTTATCTAACTTTAGCCAAATTATCTAACTTTTTCGTAAAAAAAAATTTGGACCCCATTTCGCAGTTACATTTTTTAGTTGGCGCCGCCATCTTAGTCCTATGTTATAAGTATAGGACATAACATGAAACGGTTTTTTTCTAGCTTGGGTCGTTCTAAATCGACATATTCATTTTGTTTGGCTTATGTGACACGATGAAATCAACATCATATCAGCACCATGACGATAAATCGCTATGATTAACTACAGTTAGTTTTTTCTTCGATTTAACTAAAAGTCATGGCTCCTACTATGAAGACTATGGTATTCAACATGACATATGAGACCACGCGTGACAGCAACAGGATACTTCAAGAATATGTTTTCAAATATTATTTATTTTAATGTCAATGGTGTTTATACACGTCTCAGATCGAATACTTTGAAATGATTCAGTTTATTTATAAACACTTCGCTAAATACGACACCGTCTGTCTTGGTAGATAATAAAATTACACATTTGACGAAACAGAGGCGTATTTTTGTACGTAATGCTTGAATAATTCTCAATTACGAAACATAACACATTAATATAAATGCATTTATTGTATTGGTTTAGGCGGCATTCAGTTTCATATAATTAATGAATTATGAATCAAATCAATCAAAAGATTCGTTTAGCAGCAGAAACCGCTCTGAAGATTTTTTCTGAAGCTGAGAACATTATATTAAACTGTTTTTACCGTTAGAGTTCGTAGATTATCACAGCCTTCAAATTCATCATCATGATACCATATCCGCTCCCATATGGATTCCACAAACTGCCTCCAGGCCAAGCGATCAGCCGCCAGCTCCCGTTCCTCCTCCCAAGTCAGGTCCACGTCCCGCAGCTCTAACGCAAACTGCTGACGAATTATCAACCGTGTACGGAACAGGACGACGAGAACCAGATGCCTTGTAAAATAGGTAAGCGTGGTTAAGGCTCTCGGGAGGCATACGTAGTATATGGCCTAGCCAGCTTGAAACGCCTTCGCCGGATGACAGTAGATAACAAGTGTTGCTGTGATACCAAGTGTTGCCTCACCTCTGTGTTCCTTACAAAGTCAAACCACCGCACACCTAATATTCTTCTAAGACACATATTTTCAAAAGTCAGAAGTCTGTTATTTTGGGCCTTGGTTAGGTGCTATGATTCGCAACCATAGAGGAGAACAGGTGTGATGCAGGCGTTATAAGGCGCCTTCAAATTACGAATTATGTATAATGTTTTTCTAGATTATTATGCCGCGTTTTTGAAAATTGTTTTGCCGATGTCTCGGAGCATATTTTTTCATACAGGAAAGTTGGTTTCTCGAATGTTTTATCGACCATATAAGGAAACTCTGTGGAATCTCATTGAACCTCTCAGTAGTCAAGTGGCCACAACAAAATGAAAAATAATCAATCAATACATATATTTGACGGTTTTTCGATTAGACTAATCGGCGGTAACATCAAATGATAATAAATTCGTGATTCGCTTTGGAGTTACTACAGATCAACTTAACGATTGTGAAATTTTAATTTATCGCTTTACTATATAATAATAGTAATATCTCCGGTAAAAGTAAAAATAATACAAATTACTTACTCTAATATACTCCGATGCTTGTACATTGTACATATCTATAAATCATATAAATTTAATTATTATTGATTTCCCAACAGAGACAGAAACTCTGGAAACGAATGTGTGTTTTATCTAGGCGTTTACAAGACTTATGACCTGTCATTGGCTAGGTTAAGTGGCCACTTGATGTATTACAACATTCCCCATTCCGCCCGTCATCTGATAACCATATAGGTACGACAAATTTCTGAACATCTATTATTTCGGTTATTTTTTCAAGTAATTTGATGAATGCACGTTGTAATTGTGATTTTTTCTATCTGTCTCTTGATATGTTAAATAAGAACATAATATATAATACAAAATGAAATGATTACAGTAGAAATGTAAACAATAATAGGAATGAAGCTGTGAAAAACGCAATCGTTATCAACATCAATGAGTTTGTGAGTCGAGTTGTGGCTCAGTGGTAGCGTCTAGAGATCCCCAGTTTGAATTCGCTTTCTCACTTCACCACGTTTCCAAGAACGAGGCGCCTAGGCTTAATTGAAAATAGTATTTACAAAATAAAATACCTTTATGCAAATATCATAGGATTGCATGCATTCTTATCCCCATTAATAGAAAAATTAAAACTAGTCCCGATGAAGAGAAGGGTATGTCTGAAAACCGGTAAATGTTATTATAATAGTCCAAAAAATCAGGATACGGACGGCCCATGAAAACCTAAGAACTTTATTAATCGTGTCTACATTATATTATGATATCAAATACCACGTTGTAGTAATAGTATGATTTGTAATATTCGTTTCAAATATCATTTCAATTTAATAGTCAACGAAGAATTATTACAAACGAAGCTTTTGTACAAAAAAAATACAATGAAGTAAATATTGCATAGATTTTTGTGATAGTAAGGTCAAGTAGTATTTTATATAGAGTCGGATCATCAAAGGATGAATTACTATAAATACGCGTGTTCGATCAATGCCACTAAGTATCCTCTAAGCCAAAAAGTCAAATCGTGATTAAAAATGTTGAAAATTGAACGGAAAATTGGACAAGCTAGTGTCACGATTTTGCGGGGATTGCATCAGTATTATAGTCTGTGTATTTTTTAGCTTTTGAGTCAGCTGTTTTTACTCACGATGGTATAAACCAACCTTTACTTTATTTTGTCAAAACTTTTAGGTACCTACTTTAGATTTTTATAACGGGTAAGAAATGTCGGAAAACTAAAACCAAGATGGTATTACAACACACAGAACATCGCAGTAGTGCAGTGTTATAATTTTGAATATTATATAAAAAATAAAAAAAAAAAAAGGCTTGTGACCAATACTCGCATAAAAATTCACTATTAGCTCACATTTTAAAGTATTATGCGAAGCCTCAAGCAAATTTGAAAAAAAAAACTTCCTTCCCAGTAGGGTAGTTTCAGACTGGAACAAATTGCCAGGCCTAGCTGTCCACTCCACTACGGTCAACCAGTTCAGAAACCGTTAAGATGCAGAAGGCAGACAAAAAGCAGTACAAAAGATATAGGCGCACCAGCAAAAGCTGCTTGCCCTTAATAATAATAAAGACTAACTAACTAACTAACCATCAGGCCTATTCTCCGAAGGGGTAGGCAGAGAGGATAGAACGTCACACCACTCTGTCCTGGCACACTTCTCTTGCTTCCTCCACATTCATACATCTTCTCATGCACGCACGATTTCGGATTATTCCGACTTTACTTGATCGTGCCACGCATTATCAACAAAATTAAGTTTTTTACAGTCAATGGTTCGTTTGATATTAAAATTTTGCAACACACAGATGCAAGTGTAATTGTGTTAATGTGATTATCCGACTTTTCACATGACCTTTTTCAAGTACTTGACGTACTTGGTCATGCCATGTCTTTCTCGGCCACCCTCGATTTCTACATCCAGGCACAGTCGTATCATATATTTTTTAAGCCGTTCTTTCATCATCCATTATCGCTCTACATGACCGAAACATCGTAAAAGGGCCTTACTTAATTTTGTCGATAATGCTTATCTCAGCCTTGCACTCTGCTCTAATTTCGACATTTGTACACCTATCATACATAGTCTTACCACACATTCGCCTGAGAGATCGCATTCAACTGCATTCAGTCTACTTTCGTCCTTCTTTTTCCAACACCGCGCTTCACTACCATACATAAGGGTTGGTACCAGAACTCTTGTGTACTGCCAGTTTTGCTTCTTTCGATATACTTCATGAGACGTTTCTATTTTGTGCCTTCTCAGTTACTATGTTCCTCTTCATACAATCGAGCTTTACGAATTTTTCCCAAATACTTAGAATTTCTCGAGCGTTTGTCTGTGTAACAGTATGAAAATGCATCCATTCATTCTTATGTAGGTAAGTATCACACATACTCGGTGTTCATATTATACCTAACTCACAATAGATATATTTGAATGCGTTTTTATTTATGGAAGTGTGTTAGAATTTAGGTTATTACTGTAACGGTTTAATAAATACAATAACAATCATCTGACCCAAGTAACTATCTTATGAATAGGAGGTAGATTATACTAATATACAAATATGTCTTGCAGAAAACGTTCATTATAAGTATTAACAACTAAATAAAGTATTTTTATGGTTTTATTCGAAATTCCTGGAGATTTCATTAATGAAGATGAGATTAAGATTAAATATAAATATATATAAGGGTAAAATATATATTTAATTATTATATTTGATCAAAATCAACATGGCCATGAAACTCGAAATGAAATAGACTGAGGCTACCGTTTCGTAAAAAATCTAAGTCACAAAATTCGTTGATGCACCGAGCAGTGAAAATGTTTGTAGAAATTCCAGAAGAGATAAAAAAAGAAAAAAAAGTGTCTGTATTTAAGGCTAGGTTAAGAAAATAAATTGCAATTAATATTAAATAATTGTGTTTAAAGTTTTTCTATTTGCACAAAATAATAAAATGTTTATATTAGAACATACGTAAAAAATTAGGTATGTACTACTTTAAGATCAAATAAATAAATATCTTTTTAAATAAATGTGAGAAAGGTGTTCTTATGAATATATATTCATTCCCTTATCCGTAAAAAATTAGGCATGTACTACTTTAAGATCAAATAAATAAATATCTTTTTAAATAAATGTGAGAAAGGTGTTCTTATGAATATATATTCATTCCCTTATCCTATTGGCACTGGGTAGGTTACACCATTGCATTGTAGTGTATTTTGATCATTTTATTACATGGAGGTAAGTCAGAGTTTGCTAATAATTTTGATATTAAATTCTACAATATTCTAGTGTTGACAAAACAGTTAAGTATTTATGCTGGTACATAAACAGTTATCGTCCGTTTCGTAACTTCCCCTACCTAATATAAAATTTGTTCTAATTTCTTGTACAGCATAATATCAAGTTACTTGAACAGGAAATTACTCACAAAAACAAACCGAATTATTAAAAGCAGTTTCAGGTATCATAGTTGGAACTTTAAGGCTGTTCGTCTGGACATCCGCTGTCTGTCGTCATCTGTTTATTAACAAAAGCCTTGTAGCGCAAATTTTTCAGTGAATGCATAATAAAGCAAAAATCACAAAACGTTTGAAAATCGAATAATTAATAAGCGAATTACGAAAATAATTTCAAAGCCTGGTTTTGTGCGAAAAGGTTCTCGGCGTCCTGGACGTCTACTGTTGACGATCCAGCAGAACTACGGGACGCAGACCTGACTTGCTTCACTTAGGAAGCGAAAATGGATTGATGATGATGATAATGAGGTTCAGGGTTGGATTCCCGGTGAGAACACAAAAATAAAATGTGACTTATCAAGCCTGGGTGTTTGAGTCGTTGTTCCCCTCTGTATTTAGGCACCCTAGCCCGTTGGGGTGGTTAAATAAATCAAATAAAATAGGTGAATAGATAAACATGCTTAGTATCATATTAGAGTATTGAGAATAGGTGTCTTAAAATAATTTTAGGTGTGCGGTGGTTTGACTTTGTAAGGAACACAGAGGTGAGGCAACGGACACAGCAACCCTTGGTATCTACTGTCATCCGGCGAAGGCGTTTCGGCTGGCTAGGCCATATACTACGTATAGCCTCCCGAGAGCCTTAATCACGCTTGCCTATTTTACAAGGCATCAGGTTCTCGGCGTCCTGGTCGTCCACTGTTGACAATTCGTCGGCAGCTTGCGTCAGAGCTGCGGGACGTGGACTTGACTTGGGAGGATGCACGGGGGCTGGCAGCCGATCGCTTGGCCTGGAGGCATTGTGGATTCCATATGCTCCACATAGGGAGCGGATATGGTATGATGATGATGATAGTATCATATAATATATTGTGTAAACTAGCTGCAAAACGCGTTGTGATCTAGTTTCTTCATAGTACAGCGCTCTTGAGGCGATTTCTCGCAAAAATAGCGCTTTATTAATCATCCTGAAATAAATAAATAAATAGAATATTATATAAAATTTTCAATTTAGAAATATTGAATTCCTTCCCAAGGCTGCTTTTAGTTGATACAAAGTGAACGTCTGACGACTCAAAGTCGAGTCTGGTAGCACCGGAAATGTCAGTTTGACAGATGCCCATTCAACATTTTCAACGATACTACTTTTAAAATATTTTGTAACAGTAATCAGTATAGAGCTAATATTTCCTATAAGCTTTGTAATTACCTTAAATCTAAATACTCTACTACTAGGTACTACTACTTTCCCTTATCCGCAACCAATGGTGCACAGGGCCACTGCATCGGTACACCAAGTGCAGTGTATCTTGATCATTTTATTACATCAAGGTAAGATGATCAGCCTTACGCTTCAGCGCCAGTCCAAGGTATCACAAAAATATAGGTGTACAGAAAAAATATTTATAAATCAAAATTGTAGATTTTACGTTTCTATTTTTTAAAAGGCTCATAGAATCATGTGTTTATTTGATCGAAAAATAAGTATGCAATCGAAGTTCTAATAATTAATTTTTTTTTATGAAATGTACATGAAAACAATAGGGTAATTTCATTACTAAACGATAACGGTAGAGCGTGTCAAATATGACTAATTGCGTACTTTTATGGTTTTGCCTGGTTTTAGAAAAGTATAACTGGTTCGTTTATAAATAAAAACAAATAAAAAAATTAAAGAAAAATATATAAAAGTTGAGACAAATCTGACTTATTTAAACCTTGTCACATTTTGGACGATTGATAATATTCAACTGACAACTTTTTATAAATAATAAATAAAATAATCTCGGCGTGCTGAACGTCCACTGTTGACAATCCGTCGGCAGTTTGCGCCAGAGCTGCGGGACGTGGACCTGACTTGGGTGGATGCACGGGAACTCGTGACCGATCTCTTGGCTTGGAGGCAGTTTGTGGATTCCATATGTTCCACATTGGGAACGGATATGGTATAATGATGATGAATTTATTGATATTAAGGTCTTTTTTTAACTGCATTCCATCGTATTGCAAATTCTAGGCGTTGCTTTTAAAACTAGGTGCATTATTTTTATTTCAAAACAACAATTTTCGTAAGAAATAACATGTAAATTACAGTATACTGCATTTAGTGGGTCCGGTTAAACCTGATGCTCGGGTGGATGTCTGGGGTGGGGGGCCTGGTGAGGCAGTATGCCGGTCTCCATACAGGTGTTTAGTACTTACTAATAAATAATGATCGGGGTAGTAAATAAAGTTTCCCTACCACTGTTAATTTGAACCGACTCTGGTTGGTTTGGGCGATGGAAACAATGACAATTATAATAAACAAGCCGAGACAGTGGTAGGGGGGGCAATGAAAGCTTTTGTTCGCGCACATCCCGTAAATTCATCCGAATTTTTATCACACTGACAAATTTAAAATCGCGGTTTAGCTTGTTGAAAAAATCGGTAGAGTTGTGCTGGACTGAAAAAAACTTTTGGTTGTCGGTTTGGTTTACGGACGATAATTTTACGTGATAACGTCATAAGAAAACATTGATGAAAAATAGCATACTTTTGTGAATTGAATTGAATTATTATTACTGAATTATCATTATTTTGTGTAATACAAAGCAGGAGTTAATTGAAAATTACAATTTTTTCCATAAAATAATATATTTGTGTTTTTTCTTTTTGTGTGCTGCTGCTGTCTCCCTTCTACTCGGACGCATCGGCCAATGGAGTGAAAGAGAGATACTCGTAGATGCGGCACAAACCGAACGCTTGGGCCGATCGTGCCTCTCCATCGCTTGTTCCGCGCTCTCGCTTGCACACTCGGCTCAGGCGGAACGTGACAATGAGTCATGCTTTTTCGTGTGTGCAGCCGGCGTTCATCGATTTATTAGACGTTATCACTTCAAGACTCAATAGTCTTTAAAACAGTCTAGGGAAAGGGTGAGGCTTTCATTATAAAGATCTGGTAAAACCTTTGAAAGTGAATGTTTTACGTGTGAGTAGAATAAAAAGTGATCGATATTTACATAATGTGTGGTTTGCTAATTTAGACCACATCGATAAGGAAATTTTGCACAAATACCAGAAACGCTAAATTTATGTCAATATGCAATCAACAGACTAATAATTCCAGTTCGTTGGTTCTTGTTCATTAATCTAAAATATGGTAGTATACCATTAACACCGTCGAGTGCAAAAACTCCTTCTCAATATTATTTATTTTTTTACTACCTAATTTCTGTACCTTATATCTGTATCTAATATCTGTATCCAGTATATGTACCTAATATCTTTATCTAAGATCTGTACCTAATTATCTGTACCTAATATCTGTACCTAATATCTGTATTCTGATTCACTTTACTTTCTCAAGTAAATTATGGTAAGAAAGCTTTTCATGGAAAAGTAGAGTACTTTTTACCTCTCCATAATATCTACATAAAGTGGTATAAATTGATTCTCAGAATGGTGTAGGATTTGTGTCCATGACTGACCATGTGAAACTATACCGCAAACGTGAAAACTTATAGCGTGTCATACAAAAGTAATCAGCCCGGAGCCATTAGTACAAGAATTATTTACATAATTTTATACCACATGGGTTCCGATCATCAATGTATCTTGTAGATATAAGGATTTAAAAGAAAATTCCAAATACAATAATTTTTTTATCTTCGACTTTTATCGAAGAAGATTAATAAAAAGCAGAGACAGATGCAATTTTTTTTAAAATAGAGATTTATTTGACTTTTTGTACAAATAGTTGTGTACATTGGCGGGTTTATTGCCCAAATTGGCAATTTCTTCCAACCAACCAATATAAGAACGTAGTGCGGGTATTTATCGTAAGCGCAATAACAGATCTTCAATTTTTTTTTACCTTTTAACATTCTCTTCATCCTCCCCATTAGTACACACACACACACACACTATCACACTCAATGTCTACCTAGGATAGACGGGAGGTAAAACAGGAATAAAATTTAAGGAAGAGATAGGAAATGTTTTTTTCAGCCGTTTTTTAAAAGATGTGACTGATTCGGCTTCCTTAATAGCAATTGGGAGTTGATTCCATAGTCGAGCCGCATGCACTGTAAAAGACTTGGAGTAGAAGGAGGAACTATATGGGCAGGTATCAGGAGTGTATTTTGATCACGCGATCGAAGAGGTAATCCATGAATAGACAAATGATCAAACTTTTCACGAAGGTAAAGTGGGGCTTTAGGATTGTTCAGTACAGTGTACAAGAGTGTAATAATATGAACTTCTCTCCGCTGCCTAATTTTGAGCCATTTAAGCTGCCCTCGATATTCAGAAATATGGTCATATTTACGGAGCCCAAAAATGTACCTAATGCATTTACTTAATCTGCGGTACTTATAAAAGCTTTTATGAGAAGGAAAAAAATATTTTTTTTCATGTTCTATTTCAAGTCATGTTACACATTCGACTCCAAATATGATGTAGATTCACCAGTTTTCGGGTTGTACTACGAGTTTTGTTACATCATGTATACGTGCATACACTCATTAACCCAACATTTCGTAACTCTATACCACATTTCCTATAGGATATAACATATTATTATGTTGCCTACTGTGTTCAAATTATTAAGTGTTATACATGTGTATACTTGTATTCTATACCACCTGTCATTAGCAGTTTATCGTCATACAAAATATATTCAAGAAAAAGACATGTAAAAAAATATACATGAAATTACTGTCAATTATCTGTGTAAAAGTTTAAAGCTATCATTTATTTATAATATTTATTTAATTTTTACAAGATTTAATTTTTTACGAGTATATTGGCTTTTTATCTACTACTACTACTACTACTTTCTCTTATTCGCACCCAACGGTGCATCGGTACACCTATGCATCTATGCAGTCCAAAGTATCATAGGAGCATAAAATATTAATATTTAAAAAAATTACTACTACTATTACTACTTTCCCTCACCCGCATCCAATGGTGCATAGGGCACTGCATCAGAACACCAAGTGCAGTGTATTTTGATAATTTTATTACATGATCAGTAATTCGCTTCAGTACCAGTCCAAGGTATCATACACATGTAATAATTCATACGAAAATCATATGTAAATAATTATTTCATGCTGACCAATTGTTGAAAACACAATTTATATAAATGTTTAATATTTTCGCATCGGGAATCGAACCCTGCGCCTCATTCATGGTAGCCCAGCGCGCTAAGAACTACACCACGAGGCGAACAACAAGGAAACACTTACTAAATAACTAACTAACTAACCATCACGCCATTTCCCCGAAGGGGTAGGCAGAGAGGATAGAACGCCACACCACTCTGTCCTGGCATACTTCTCTTGCTTCCTCCACATTCATACATCTTCTCATGCACGCTCGTCGATTATTCCGACTTTTTACATGCCCACTTTCAAGCACTTGTTTTACTTGATCATGCCATGTCTTTCTCGGCCTTCCTCGACTTCTACATCCAGGCACAGTCGCATCATATATTTTTTTAGCCGTTCTTTCATCATCCATTCGCTCTACATGACCGAACCAACGTAAAAGACCTTTCTTCATTTTTGTCGATAATGCTTATCTCAGCCTTGCATTCTGCTCTAATTTCAACATTAGTGCACCTATCATACATAGTTTTACCACACATTCGCCTTAGAGATCGCATTTCAACTGCATTCAATTTACTTCATCCTTATTTTTCCAACTCCATGCTTCGCTTCCATACATAAGGGTTGGTACCAGAACTCCATTATGCACTGCCAATTTAGCCTCTTTTGATAAGCACTTATTAGATACTACCGACTTTAAGGCACCATTAATTCTGTTACCGGCACTAACCCTCCTTTCAATGTCCTTGTCCATATTTCCATCACTTGTGAACATGCTTACTCTAATGACTTTTATTTAAATCCTCCAAAAACCTTAGATTAACAACGTTGCAACACACATTATTGTTCAGAAAATATTGAATCAACTGTTAAAACAATTTTCTATTTACAAAACTACCACACGTGTTCTAACTATGAAGGAATTAACATCACAAGGATTAAGTTGTGTACAATTCAACTTTCTATGGCATATTTTTCTAGGCGATTTGAGTCGATAATGAGGCACAATGTGTGTCGGCCATATGTCACGTGGCACATGCACCACGATTAGGAAATAATCAAGTGTGCTTTGTGTTTGTGTAACCCACATCGATTTTCTAGCTACGAGTGACACTTTTGTAATAGCAGAATATTAAATTAATCGCAACAGGTAAGAAATGTAGAAACTTATTTCTTAAATATACAAAATTTTACTCTGAATTAACTTATTATGGTATAGAAATCCAGCGTAATGTAAGGATTTTTATTTCATGTTAATTATGAACATAATTTTTTATTCCCATGTTATAAAACACTGTTTATTGTTATAATATTTATCAACCCGAAGAATAAGGACAGAAAATATCGCACCCGGCAATAAAAGAGAGAAAACTCAAAATTTAGAAAAAAAGAGGTTTGTACTTTTTTGGTGAGTTTTTACCATCCGCACGAAATCACTTAAACAGAACTAAAAATCTCTTAATCCTTTGCGACAGATGTCGTAGAAATTACAACCAAAAAAATTGTGAAAAAATTAAGAAACAAAAAAGTTAGTGTTTTTAGCCATTTCCCAAAAAATGTTGTTTTTAGAGTTGATTCTCTTTTGTTCCCGGGGTGCGATATGTAGGTAAACATTTTATATTGCGTTGTCTTGAAACCGGTAGGGAGATTTATTCATAAAAAGTAGTTAAAAACAAAGTGTCTTATTTAAATAGTTTATAATTAATAACTACAAAAGTGAGTGCTTCTTACACAGATTTCATTATTATAATCGTTTTTTCTAAGCACTTTCGTAAACTTTTTAGAAAATCTGTTCTCAGTTTTGAAACTTTATCTTCCTACAATGGTGTATATAGAACGAGGTTTAGTACACTATTTAAGTTTTTAAATGTATCCTATACACATATTGCAAAACGTCCATAGTATAATCTAAATCAAAAGTGCTTTTTTAAAATGATACATTGCATACGCCTCTTTACCCACGTAATTCTTAAGCGTTCAATTTGTTAAGTTAGCCATAAACATCCCAATTCAGATAATTGTATAACGGAGAGCACGTAGCATCTTGAAATTGTTGCATTTTAAATGAAATAAGATCATGGCCATGATAAGAGAAGAGAAAAAATTATGACGACAATCAATTTCGAAATGATTTTTTTAGAAATTTCTGAGTTATAACTTTACACTTAAATGTTTAAATTTATTAGAGATGTGTGTGTCAATTATGTACATCACTTTTTTCAAATTCCTTTAACTTAGCTGTAAGCACTGCATACCGTATGTATATTCTGCCACATTACAAAATGTGATATTTAGACGATTTTCCTTAATTGAATACTTAAAATATTATACATGAAATAAAAAAGTTATTAGAAACAGTTTAAAAATACATAAAACCGAAAAAATATTTTTTTTGCCTAACAAAGAATAATTTATTGAAATTTTCTAATATTTGTCAAATTTAGCGATTATTGTGAATATTTACTACAGATATGGCACCAATTTTTTCTTATATCTTATCAGATTGAATCCTGATATAAATTTAATTAATAATTGTCGATAGTGTATTGTCGCTTTGTCGCATAATTGAGTTTTTATGTTAAAATAGATATTTAAACGACCTATGGATACTGGTGGCAATTATTTATTAATGCAGTTTCGTTGCCTGATTATGTTATCGGTTTAAATAATCTTATGCGACGATAATTAATTTGAAAATGTATAATCTGTAGTTTAACTTGAGACATATTTAGGGCGATCATTACTCTAGTTTAGAGGCTATTAGATCCTACGAAGAGTTACTCCTACACTTTTCAATAAACGTATTGAGTTTAAACCTATAAAGCTTCGTTTAGATGAGTAGTGTGTAAACAATCTTCAGTTGACAACTATATGTACATTACAAATAATAAACGTTTAAAACCATACTTTTTTATTCTTTATAACTAAATTCATCAAGTATTTCAAAATTTATAAACATGACATAAGAAAACTTAATGGAAACGTGTTTTCACTTTCATCTATCGAAAATTAAACAAAAATTATAACTTCTTAAATAACTTTTTGAATATACAAACATTAGAAAATAAAAGAATATTAAATGATTTGCTCTTTCTGTTCAAAGTATTAAAATCTATGTATGATTGTTGTCAACTAACAAATTTAATTAGCATACGAGTGCCTGGTCGAGTTACCTGTAGTAATGCACTATTTTACTGTAGCCAATCATCGACCAATTACAGTGCAAACTCGCCTATACGACGAATGCACGCACTGGCTAACAAGTATACTAACAATATTGATATTTTGAACACAAATCTAGTGCATTTTAGGGAACAGTGTCTGAATCTGTCTGAACCATCTCTGGCGGTAATGAATAGCTACCTACTGTGTAATCATTAAAAAATGTCTATGTAAAAGCCCTATGGGCGTAAAAACAATAAAAAAAATAAATAAATTGTTTTACAAGTTAAGATGATAAAATTGTATGTTTTTAGACCCGTGATTTGCAGTTTGTATGTTGTGTTCATAAATTTAAATTCACAAGAAGATTTTACTTATACATTTTACATTTAGGATTTAATATTTGACTTAAAGTTTCGTTCAATTTTAATAATATAATTTTTTTTACAAGAATGTGCTGTAAATCTCACAGCAAACTGTTTATTTTCCATTTTTTTGTTTGACATGCAAAGTAGTCAATTGATATCAATTTGTTCTGCAATTCAAATTTGATTAATACCAACAAAAATATTTCACTAATCTAATTTTTCCATCAATATTGTTTACCAATATTATAATTGGGCAGCTGAATTTACGCGTTTAGAATACAATGCGCACAAATGTTTGGTTTTCAAGGTGGGTCAATTTAAAAATGGTAATATATTACAAGCATTCTAGCCATGTGAGCCTCTATTGTATTTTTCTAAAACTGGTATTTTACCTTGTTACGAATAAACGAATGTAAATTTACAGTTCGACCTAAAACGTAAAAATTTCATATCGTAACGAAATAATTAAAAATCGGCTGTGCGATAAATTTCGCTCTATGAATTTATGAAGCAACGGTTTGTATAACATTACCTATGGAATTTGTACATATTATTCAGTGGCGTACTACACATCTCATCCTCCTCGTGGTGAAGTGGCTAGGGAGATGGACTACCGTGCATGGGGTCGCGGGTTCGATTCCCGACGGGATCGAAATGAAATATTGATTAATGTGATTGATCAAATAAAATATTTTTTATGTGTCTTTGGACAGGCTGTGAAGCGTAAGACTGATCATCTTACCTTCATGTGTGATCAAGATACCCCGACGATCACTTGGTGTACCAATGCAGTGGCTTATTATGTGCGGATGAGGGAAAGTAATAATAGTAAAATAAACACATTTTTTAAAAAAAAAATATTTCATTACTACTTCTTTCCCTTATCTGAACCCAATGGTGCATAGGGCACTGCATCGGTACACCAAGTACAGTGCATCTTGATCATTTTTATTACATGAAGGTAGGATAATCACGTCGTGGTTTGACATCCCAAAAGGAGTCAAACAGGGATGTGTGATGTCACCATGGTTGTTTAAAATATACATGGATAAATGTATGAAAGAGAGAAAAATATGGGCGTGGGAGCGAGAATGAGTGGTATGATTGTTAGTTGCCTTTTGTACGCCGATGACGCAGTGCTTCTTGCTGATAGCGAAGAAGAATTGCAGTCCTTGGTTACAAAGGTTTACGATGTGTGCAAGGAGAGTGATTCTATTAATGAATGTGGAAAAGTCGAATGTGATGGTTTTTGAAAAGAAATGAAAATATGACTAAGTGTAAGATTGTAGTAAATGGCGATATCTTGAAACAGGTGGGAAGAATTTGTATATCTGGGAAGCATGTTCACAAGTGATGGAAATATGGACAAGGACATTGAAAGGAGGGTTAGTGCCGGTAACAGAATTAATGGTGCCTTAAAGTCAGTAGTTTCTAATAAGTGCTTATCATAAGAGGCTAAATTGGCAGTGCATAATGGAGTTCTGGTACCAACCCTTATGTATGGAAGCGAAGCATGGAGTTGGAAAAATAAGGATGAAAGAAAATTGAATGCAGTTGAAATGCGATCTCTCGGGCGAATGTGTGGTAAAACTATGTATGATAGGTGCACTAATGTTGAAATTAGAGCAGAGTGCAAGGCTGAGATAAGCATTATCGACAAAATTAAGAAAGGTCTTTTACGATGCTTCGGTCATGTAGAGCGAATGGATGACGAAAGAACGGCTAAAAAAAATATATGATGCGACTGTGCCTGGATGTAGAAATCGAGGAAGGCCGAGAAAGACATGGCATGATCAAGTAAAACAAGTGCTTGAAAGTGGGCATGTAAGAAGTCGGAATAATCGACGTGCGTGCATGAGAATATGTATGAATGTGGAGGAAGCAAGAGAAGTGTGCCAGGACAGAGTGGTGTGGCGTTCTATCCTCTCTGCCTACCCCTTCGGGGAAATAGCGTGATGGTTAGTTAGTTAGTAAGTTTAGGATAATCAGACTTAATCTTTGGTACCAGTCCAAGGTACCTATCACACATGAAATATTAAAATAAATATTTTTCTTATTAATAATTTAGTCACGCCCCCGCCCTGCCTAGATATGTATGTAAAAGTACATTGGTATATGTATACAGTCCAGCTGGCTGTATTGAGCAACGTTAGAAAATGCTTAAAAAATCCATATTAAATCGTTGATAACATTTTTTGCGACCGCTAACTGCTTTTGTTGATATTATTACAGATTAGCTTCTAAAAATAACGCATACAATCAATAAAAACTTGTTTACGAATCAGCTTAACAAATTTTAATACATGCATTAAAAAATTGTAACAACTACTAAGTACTACTAATCTCCCTTATCCGCACCCAATGGTGCATAAGTAACTGCATTGGTACACCAAGTGCAGTGAGTCTTGATCATTTGTTGCATGAAGGCAAGATGATCAGTTTTACGCTCTAGTGCCGTCCAAGGTATCATATATGAAATATTTTTATGTGAAAATCACGTTTAAATAAATAGTACATATTGACCCCCATAGGGAATCGACCCGCGACCTTATGCATGGTAGCCCAACACGCTACCGCTAAACCACGAGGCGGGGAAAAATTTAATTAAAAATTAAATTATAATAAAATTAAGGAAGAATGATCAAGATACACTGCACTTGGTGTATCGATGTAGTGCCCTATGCACCGTTGGGTGCGGATAAGGAAAAACAGCAGAAGAAGAATTCGAATAAAACACGTTTTCTTTTTTAACAGGGGAATAAATTTCGCATATTTTTTTACCCGGTTAAAATGGAAAAATGAAAAAAAAGCATAAAAGAAAAAAAATACTTGCATACAACGTTTAAAAGCGCACACGTCAAAAAAATACATAGTTTTTTGTATTAATAAAATTTTAATACAATTTTTTTGTTTATTTACACTGTAAGTTGTTATTCGTAACACCAGCTATCTCTTTTTTTATCAGTCAGGTAGTATTTCATAGTCGTAAAATTTACATAAGCAAGGACCCGAATATAGTATTTTTGCTTAAAAAAATATATTCAGATCCTACCTTGTATGATATCTAGTCTGGATAAAAGTCACAGACATAAAATTAATCTAAGCAGAGTTCCGAAACGTACTTCGAATCGAATTTGAATTCAAATTCTACGTGTATTACGTATTCAGAACTCAGCTCATTTTACAACTGCGACTCAGCCTAATATCTTCATTTTTGAGCCCACAAAGTGTGGAAACTGTGAGATCACCGTGACCTAAGATACCATCAACAGTTGATACTTCTTCTCTGAAATCTGCAGGTACTGAATTCTTAAGTCAGACTAGGGCAGAATGAGAATGAGGCTCATTTACTACTACTATTACTACTTTCCCTTATTCGCACCTAATGGTGCACTGCATTAGCACACCAAATGCAGTGTGTCTTGATCATTTTATTACACGAAGGTAAGATGGTCAGTCTTACGCTTCAGTACCAGTCCAAGGTATACAGTGCGTGCATAGGGTTTACCAGCAACGCATGCCCATATTATTATTCTAAAATTCACTTGCGTGAAATTATGATGATGTACATATCTATATTTTCTTCACTCATTATAACAATCTTTCAAGCAATCTTATCCGCACCTAACGAACCATAGGGCACTGTATTTGTACACCAGTCCACTAGCAAGAAGATCCGTCTTACGCTTTTAGTGCTCTTTTTGTTAGACTTAGTCATCTGATTGTCAAAATAAAATGCCTGCTATGTATTAATTAGGCATGTATAATACTACTATTTTCCTTTTATCCGCACCCAATGATGCATAGGGCACTGCATCGGTACACCAAGTGCAGTGTATCTTGATCATTGAGAAAGGTAAGATGATCAGTCTTAAGATTCAGTACCAGTCGAAGGTATCACGCATGAAATATTAATATGAAAATTACATGTACATAAATATTTCATGTTGACCCCCTACGGGAATCGAAGCCGCGACCTCGTGCATGGTAGCCAAATGCGCACAAAACATCACTAAGAGATAATATATTATATTGCTTGTCGTCTGTCGTGACATGAGTTTTGACGCTTACGGAATTCAAGATTTGTCGGATAGACGAAGGAATTGAAATGAGGTTTGTGTCCTGGACCTCGAATCAAATGTTTGATCTAAAACGCCGGTTACTGATTCGTAAGACTGATCGTCTTGCCTTCATGTAACAGATGATTAAGATTCACTGCATTTTTAAATACCTTATTTTGTGACAATTTTACGAAATCCACAAAGGAACACAGCAATCTACACGTTTTATCTGTAAATAAGTACTTAAGGAACGTAATTTCTAAGTCTGTGATGGTTTTAAAGAAAACTGCCTCGGAGATATCATTGAAAATTATATTATCTGTGTTTTCTAGGAAATCTAAAGCACGCAGCCGACTAAACATAAAAGCTCAGCATTTTACTGGCTTTTTAATAAATCAAAATGATAACGTAAACCTTTTGGCCATTAGGTATCTCTTTTGAAAATCTGTTGAGGTATACGTGGAAACATTCATTTTAGTAGTTAGAATATAACAAGCGTTGAATGTCTTGGCCTGGAGTTAATAAATTTAATAACACGAAATAAATAAAAAGAAAAACTTAGATCTGTACAAGTTGCGTCAGGACGGAGACGTCAGGAGCTCAGGAGCTTATATTTACAATACATATATTTAGCGTGTCTTTGTACAGTTTTTTGAACAAGAAACTGCGCAAGAAACTATACAGTTTTCTGTCCCGTATAAAGTGGGCATTACTTTCTTCATTCAGAACAATAATTCCATTTTTTTGTGTACAAAAAACCGTTTTGCTATTACGGCGCGCGTTATAAGTAGGTACGTACTTTTATAAAAATAAAAAAAACAATTAAATGAGACCAGGGGCCACCCAGCTTTTTTGGTGGTTGAGCCCTAAAAATTTGTTATTCTCTATGTACTCTCAGTTATTTTTTACATCTTACATATTATTATTGCGATTACACATTTAATATTTTAAACAAAAATCGTAAAAACTGCGTTGTTATCAATAAATTCTCATTAGTAGCATCGACCCCCAATCGATCCCCTAGATCGGATCGATCCCTAATTTCCGGGGTCCATTATCGATCACTTTGGCGACCTCTTGATTAAGCTATAGCAAACGTCATTATGTTCATGATTAAATATTTTATTGAATATCTATCTATTCTCTTCACAATCAGATTCACAAACGAAATACGTGAGTGATAGGTTCCGCCTTGAGGCTTGAAATAATGTGACTGAAGCCTTAGGGCCTTATTTATTTTGAGGCCCCATATTATATTACTCTACATGTGCTGTGACGCCATAAGAAAATTCTTTTAATAGTTTATATGTAGTATGGTGTCCTTGCTCGCATGTCTAGGGCTTACAATACCACTAAATTTATAAACAATACTTGTAGATTTTTTTAGATCAGAAAATCAGTTTAAATTCCTTACGTACAAGATACGTTTTGCTACCAGCAATCGATTGATTGATTTTGTTAACCTTGCGATTAATCAATCTGTTTGTTATCTATGACATACTATGGGAAATAGGCGTTTAATATCTTAAATAGCCTTTTAATAACTTGTATGCCTGTGGGGCGATACTAAATCGTTTCACACAAGTAAAAATCGGTTCGCCAGCTATAAACACACAGCATTTACTTGTAAAATAGTATAATAACAATAAATATATTTTAAAAACGTCATCGACTTGGATTCCAAGGATTGTGTAAAAGATTTTATTATCTCCTTTTGAGATTCTTCAACTCTGGCTGCCAAAGTGCAGCACGTTATGTATTATAATACGTCTCTACAAATTACAGAGAATGTTTAAGTTAGTCACAGCATAACAAGCAATGCACTATAACGATTTAAATAACCTTAAAACGTATTCAATGCTGTTTGTAAATAAAATACAATGTTTATTGTAAATTCATTAAGTAAAATTGGCGGCAGAAGACGCTGGACTCACGATACGGAGGTTCCGGGTTCGATTACCGGTGAGAGCACAATATTTTTTTTTTCTCAAGCCTGGGTGTGTGTGACGTTGTTACCCACCACTATAATTAAGCCTCCTGGCTTGTTGAGGAGGTTAAAATTAAATAAAAATGAATAATTGAATAGAATTTGATGACTCACAAGGCATATTAATACGGTGAAAGTTCAATGAATCTTATGTTTTTGTTAAATGGCTAAATTTGCATATTGCAACCTAACTAAAGAGCGTTCCCCACCTGGCCTTATAGTATGGGATACCTTCATTTTATAGCACCGATTACTTATCGGTTTAAAGATTCATAAAATAACCCTCCCCCAAGCCAAATACTTGCATTGATTAAAAGACTATGCAATATGGCTTCGTCATTATACGATTTAGCCAAAATCTGTAAAGGGAGACCACCATTTCTTTAAAACTTTGAGTGCATCTTTTAAGATATTAAAAAAACTATATTATTAGGATTCATAAATATTTGATAATGGCAATAAAACCTAGATATTGATAGTAAAATAGCATACTATTAAGTTCTCATAAAATGTACGACTCTACAGCCTACAGATAATAGTGAATACACAGCTGGAGCTCAATCACAGATAAATATCGACGTAGTTAAAAACGTGCTAACCACGTGCTAACGCTAACCATTTGACCGATCACAATGAACATACGTACATACCACGTTCGCGTGGCCGAGCATTGCCGAGCGTTGCCTCGGAAATGCTCGGCTCGATGTTCGCACGCGATATCGCGGCCAAACGTCAAACGTCAAATCAACGCGCGTGTCAGATTGTTTATTATGTCGACTGCTTTTCTCAATATTTGGCTTGCCGAAAGCCGGCTAAATGCAATACGGCACTCGAGAAAGATTGAATGAAGATATGTGCGAATAAGATATATCTCGGGAAATGGCTTGCGACTAGATGCGCTCGTTTAAATAATCCCGATCGATAACTTTTAACGCGTGTTCCATTGTGATCGCGAAAACGTTAAACATCCATGGTAAGCAATCGTTATCACGTCGCTTATTACCGAGTCGATAGTGATCTGTGATCGAGCAACTGATCTTGATTACTAATAAATCAGTCGAGTGAAAGCAGGGAACTGTAATTACCTAGTTGCAAGTGATGATTATAAACTGTGTAGTTAATTTAATGTTAATATTGACTATTGCATAAGTGGACTAGGGGTTAGTAATTACGCATATAGTGGAAGAAAATGAAGACACAACTTATCTACTGCGCATTTCTGTCAGTTTGAGACGAGAGTCATCTATTTTGGATGATTATTCGTGGGAAGGCAATATGGCCGCCCTGTGAGTCAGTTTTGTGGGTAGCAAAAAATATATTAATTATGTACCAATAAGGAAACAATGGGAATCATGAAGATACATGACTAATGATCTTGTAATCAATCTTAAATTATAAAAGTATTTTAGTTGCGAAGTTTTTTGGTTTTTTTGATTGGTTAAAATCTTAGTTTAAATTTTATAAAAACTGCAGTACCTTAATAATATTTTTTAAAATAAAAAAAATGAACCTATGTGTTCCTAAAATATTTTCCCATAATGTAATGTATAAATACTTTCTATGAAGCCGAAGCGGCTTCTGCTAAACGACCCAGATGAGTCAGAGTGGGGGATTCGATTCGTCACCACCCGAATCATTACTGGAATAAGTATAACATTAAAAAAAAATATATATATATCCAATCTAATCCAATCTCCGGCGCTACAACCCGTTGAGGGCCCTGGCCGTCCCCAAGAAACGTCTCCACTCGCGTCTGTCTCCGGCTACTTCCTTACAGTTCCTAATGCCCAAGGATGCTGTGTGTATATACACCGTTTCCCACGATGAGACCGCGAAACTCCAGAGGGTGATTATTCATGATATTCTGAGAAAAAAATCTTAATAAAGTTTTTCAAAAAACTCAATTCTAATTTCTTAAAAATAGACCAGAGCGGACCCCCACTCCTCCCCCGCCCACCGCCACCCCGCCACCGCAAACATTTCAAACAGAAGGCCAGTATTACATAGTCGCTTTTTATTAATACATTTTAAAATTAATTATTAAAAATGCCCGGATCAAAAAACTTTATGAGGATTTTTTTCTCAGAATACCATGAACAATCAGACCCTCCGGAGTTTCGCGGTCTCATCGTGGGACACGGTGTATATATGATATAGTATAAATGAGATAAGCATTATCGACAAAATTAAGAAAGGGCTTTTACGGTGGTTTGGTCATGTGGAGCGAATGAGTGATGAAAGAACGACTAAAAGAAGTTTAAATGCAAGTGTGCCAGGATGTAGAAGCCGCGGAAGGCCGAGAAAGACATTGCTTGACCAAGTACGTCAAGTACTTGAAAGTGGTCATGTGAAAAGTCGAATTT